>MJUU01019148.1:107689-151240 GCA_002080025.1 Modiolus philippinarum
AAAAAAAAATCAAACTATATTACGGGCTATATTATGTACTACTTTCGAGGTCTGTCTATGGAGCGTCTCATGATGGAGTTGTTCATCACATAGGGACCGTCTCATAGCCGATTTGCTCCCTCGCCGGTGTTCCCCTTGTATTCTGTCTCAGGAGTTGTTTAGTTAGCGCCAATAAGCGGTGTTGGTCCCTTTTGTTCTTTATATGGTGTGAATTCTGCTAACAGGGGCATACTTTATACACCAATATAGTCAGACAAAACGCTTTTGAAAACAACCGGAAAATTAGTACCCGTCTTCGATCCGTAATTAGATGTAAAGACTTGTTTCCTTGTTGATATCGTGGGACGAAGACTGCAAAATCACTGAATTTTCCATTCAAATACTGAATAAGTGCAAAGAGTAAGAGTAATTGTTGCATCTAATTCTAGTGTTTACATGAAATTCAGCGCTAACAACAGTTTGAAACAAGTAATTGTGAAGGTATCAAGTCGTTCCGTCCCCAAACCAGTCCGTTCCCAAGTAGTTCCGTCCCCAAGTAGTTCCAGCCACAGTCGTTCTGGCCCAAGTAGTTCCGGCCCTAAGTCGATCCGTCCCCCATTATATTTTCCTCATTATTGCTTGGTATATATAATATAATAAGGGATGATTGTCATGATAACCTTAATTCAATCTTAACTTCGATCTCAACTGCATCCGAAATTAAAACCGGGTTTCTAGTTACCTCCCAAATGAGTGTTACATACGGTGAATATTGATTCTTGGACATGAACTCTTGTATGTTAATTGTTATCAATTTAAATCGCTTTGAGGGCAATTCCGTTAGAAACTTGGGGTGTCCTTGTTTTCATAAAGTTGATATATTTAGTTTTTCATTGGATATTTGTTCTCTATCAACCATCAACCCTGTTCATCAGTATTCACCAGCCCAGTAGTCAGTACTTCGGTGCTGACCCGAAAGCCGATTATTTTTGAAACCTTACAATATCTTTTACAATATCTTAAAATTTTGTAAATTTTATTGAAAACTAAGGAGTATCTCTCTCATGCAAAGCTCTGTCCTTAGCAGATTTTGGCTTCACATTTAGATCACTTTGGTTATTTGTTCTCTATCAGTTTTTAAACATTTTTGAGTTGATGGTCTTCCAAACGTTCAGATTTAATCTGCACTGATGAGACATAAATTGTCGAAATGCGCATATGCAGAAAGTAAATTCACAGTAACTTCGGTATTTAGTTATTCGTGAACAAATTGATAACACCAGGATGAAGAACAATTAACTTTTAATTTCTCCCTTTTTAAGTGGTTTTGCCTGATGATTCTTGTTTTGCTTTCAAACTAATAAACTTTGAAAGTATATACACGATATGCATGCTGAACGGTTTTGGATACCATGACGAATATATGTTTATATATATGTTTGTTTGTTAAATTAAACCTTTAGTTGAAACGAGGTAATTTGAAAGGGTAAATTTCCTTTCACTGTAAAGTTATACACTGACATAGCAAAAATGTTTTATTCAATAGTGATGCCAAATATAGAAAAATAGCAAGCAGATTTTATGGAAATTTACATTCCAATGTTTTAGTATTGTTTGTAATCTGGTGAGATTATAAGCTTATGCTTGACATGGGAGTTGTTGCTCTAAGCTTCGCCTTTTAGGTGATAATCGTTGCTTTGAAAACAAATACAACTTCATCTTCAAAGAAACTTTCTAATCAAGAGAAGCATCAAAGTAATTAACGTTTTAACTAACTCATTAATAAGTCAATTATTTTTTGTATCATTTTAATACCATTTGACCACCCATGTTTTAGAAAACATCCGTTTTTCAATTGGCTTCTTTATGTACTAGTATGAGCTAATTAGTCTAAATTAATTAAATGATTAATTTAATTAAATTCATTTTTAGTATATACAAGCAGATTCATGCAACTTCTTTGTTTAAAGAATTAAATTTATATATGGGGCCGGAACTACTTTCAAATTGGGGCCGGATCTACTTGAGGCCGGAACTACTGGGGACGGAACGACTGGGGACGGAACTACTTGGGGACGGAACGACTGGAAAACATTGTGGACAAGCGTAGTTTCACCTCTGTCGATTGAAGAAATGTGACAGTAGGCTTATTTAGATCAACACCTATGAAAAGATAATATAGATCAATACATGTAATATAGTTTACATTATGAATATTGATTTCAATCTTGTGATAGTCATAACATCATAAATACTGAACTGTGATGTGACAAAGTAAGTAGCCTACAGCATATTTGAGCTTGACAAGGTTTTTTTATGTTATTTATTAACATAATCTATTCGCATTGTTCACTACATTCGTTCAGTATAAAAAAGTCGGTCTTGTGAAGTGTAATCGAACTGGATGCGGGTTTCACAAGAACCCTCTGTTTGCGGAGTGGATTTATAATCCAGTACAGTAAAAACTGTCAAATCTGACATCCGAGTATTCCAACATCCTGTCAAACATTTGTCAATTTGGGTATATTTTTTCCAGTCCCACAGAGAACTGTTATTAAAACCTTTTTAAGAATTCAGAGTCTAGCTTCCTGTGTATATAATCTGATACATTTTTATGGTGTGATGGAGTGTCGCATTACATGTAGATAGGTTCCTCTCTACATACAAATAAAATCATTACAATGATATCCAATAGTCTACATTGTGTATCTGAGGTCTGACATTTTCCACAGTTTAAACACCAGCAAATGTTGGTGTAAACACCAGCAAACTTCCTGTTGTGAATATCATAGAAACATATGGCAAATGTCACTGTACATTGTACATGTCAACACCAGCAAATCACCACTCACCAGCAATAATTCTTGTTTTTTTCCCTCTTGTCAGACCAGGGTGTTTTGTATCTGAAACACTCTGTGTACTATAAGTCAAAAGATTAAAGAGAATGTTAAAAGCAATTTAATGATAGTATAGTGCACCACTCTCCTATAAAGTATCACAAATAGTCAAATGTATGTAAAACAGTCATTCAAGAAGCTCTATTTTCCAAGTTAACTATTATCATAACTTTGAATTTTTTCATGTGCTGAAAACACTCAAGTACCTGGCATTGGAAATAAGGAATACAATTTTCACAAGGGGCATAAACTGTCTTTATTTTGAGTTATTGATTGAGTTACATGACAAAGAACTATAATTGAACTTTTAAAACATTTAATTGCCTATTCACATGATTGATATATAAAATCCAAATTCTTTCTCATTTCATTATTTATAATATAAAGCACAAAGATAATCTGTCATTGTTTAACGATAGTAAATTTCATGATTTTTGCTAACTTTTTGACTTTTCTAAAATTTATATGTGAACATGATGAATGGTTTAATATTTTGAGTACTTCAAAAATACAAAATTTCTAATTAGGCCAGCTTTCTACTAATGGATGCCCATTTATGCTTCTGGTTTAAAATTTCTTGGCAAATGTAATGAGTAGATAGTCCAAAAATGGTTAATTCTTAGTTGGTCTGCCTGTCTGACATTAAAGACCTGTTATGAGCATTTCTTTTGTTATTCAAGACACTTTATTTCTTGTAAATGCCTTGGACCATTCCATCTTTCTTTTGTCTTTCCTTTGATTCTCTCGATTTCGAAGCACTTTAACTGATAATTTACCTCAAATTATTTACTTACCCCAAATTATTTACCTCATTAATTTTATGCATATTCATTCATTGTCGTATGCTTAACTTTGACCTTCTGTTATGTTTCACCTAAATATTAGATGAAGTTTAAGTTTCATGAGGGAAAAATTTCCCGATGCAAGGATTGAACCTACACTACATTTCTGTAATATCAAGGTGATCAAAGGACCTTCATAATTCGCCGCGGCTACCGTCGCAAGTTACCGGACATATGTAAGAAAATATATTTAAAGTGACAACAGATCGATAACTCAGGTAATTTTTAAAATACAATGTAACCGATTATCTAATAAAAGTAAACAAATATCTGAAATAAGATCAAAATAAAAAGAAACTTTTTCGTATGAAGAACAAAAAAAATAAATTCATTAACTAATTGATGTATGTAACCTAAATAAACTGATTTAAATAAACATGAGTAGAAGATTCTATTTCAATGGCGGGATGTCAGCATTTATTTTTAGATATATACTTTCTTTCATTTTTCATATTCGGCGGTATTTTTTTTTATATTCGGGGTCTTTAAGTTAGTTAAAGTATGTTTCAGAGTAATTGATTGAATTAAAGTGCTTCGTAAGAAAAGGGGTGGTTAAAATGCCTGAGCGCGCAGCGCTCAGGCATCTTGACCACCCCTTTTCTTACGAAGCACTTTAATTCAATTAATTACTCTGAAACATACTTTAACTATTACTTCATTGTTGAGTGACTTTGTTGATTTTTTACATTCATGTCCATTTTCCAATACCGGTACTTGTAACACCTTTCCATACTTGGTTGTTATTGCATCTTATTGGGTACATGCCAGTCAAGTAACCTTGACCATAATTTCATGGTTTCAGTAACTTTGCTAACAAATAGCAATGAAATGATATTTGGTATATGTAGGTTGGTCTTTTGTATACATGACAGTCTGTCACATGGATTTTGTCCTTGATAGTACTAGTCTTGACTCCAATTTCATGGTCTTGTAATCACAAAAAGTTTTTGTGAGTAGGTCAGTTGCTCAGTAACTATTGATAGTAGAGCAATGATATTTGGTATGTACATGTAGGTTGGTCTTTGGAAGTACATGACAGTCTGCCACATGGAATTTGTCCTTGACCTCAATTTCATGGTCTTCTGATTAGTGTCACATTAAGTTTTTGTGATTAGGTCAGTTCCTCAGTAACTATTAATGGTAGGGAAATGATACTTGGTAAGTTTGATGGTCTTGAATTGGGTAGTACATAGCAGTCTATCACATGGCTTTAGTCCTTAACCCTTATTTCATGGTCTAGTGATCATATTAAGTTTTTTCTTATTATGTCATTTTCCTAGTAACCATTTATGGTACATCAATGATATTTGAAATATGGGTTGGTCTTATTCTACATGATGGCCTGTTATATTGTTTTTGTCGCACTGTGACCTGAATTTCATGCTCTAGTGACCATGTTAAATTTCCCAGTATGTATTAATGGTAGCTATAAGTCAATAATATTTGTTATTTTATATCAGATTTAAATAATCTTTCATGATCGGTGTAGAAGTGGTCAGGTGGTATTCATTAATCTATAGTATTTATTCTATCAGTCATTATCATGATATTGACCGGTCCCAATTTTCTGATAATTACCGGTAGCTTTAAAAGTGCTTTATGAATTGAATCCACAACACAGTTTAACTGAAGTAATTAATGTGACTATAATAAAATTGAAATTTCCATAACAAAACCTTTTCATGGTTTTCTAATTTTAATGAAACTGTTGTTGTTTTTCTTGGTTTTTTTTGTTTTTTGTTTTGTTTTTTTTTGTTTTGTTTTGATAAGTTAATGTTACAAAATAAAATGTGATATACAAAATGTAATATAGAAATAACAGATCTGCAAAAAATTTCAAATGACTGTTGTATAGAGTACTAGTAAAAGTACAAATTGTTTTGTTTAATGTAAAGATGGGTTGTTTAACTTTTTCATTGTATAGAAAGATTGGAAAAAATATCGCATATTTAATGTGAATGACTTTAAGCAGGACATGGTTTCAACTGATGAAAAATAAAATGTAGATGTTCTTCAATAAAATAAACACAATAGTTAATTATAAAGAGAGAATTATCACGCTATAGACTGCCCTTGGGATAGCGATATGGACTGACATCTCGATAATACCCTCGCCTACGGCTCGGGCATTATCAAGGTGTCAGTCCATATCGCTATCCCTTTGGCAGTCTATATCTTGTGATAATTCTCTCTATATAAGTAACTATTATATAAGTATGTGGGTTTTGTATAGTACAGGATAGCCAGCTATTTGGCTTTTACCCTTGACCTTATTTTTACAGTCTAGTGAACATGTTTGATTTCTTAGTATCTATTTATGGTAGATCAATATTATTTGGCATTTAGTTTTGTGATGGGTAAAACCTGACAATTCTGCTATATTGCTTCTGTCAGTTACCTTATTTCACATCAATTAGGTTGTACACTAGGTTTTTTAGTGAGTGGAAAGACCTTCAATTGTTCTGTGAACAATTGGTCTTTAATTATTATTATTTTTCTTCCGTAAGGCTTCTTTACGGAAAGTCTTTGGACGTATCTTTACGAAACTTTGCGCACTAACTGGAAGTTGGAAATTCTCTTACGAATTCACCCTGCGAACAAACTCTATTTTAAGTAACGGAGTTATCTCCCCGATCACTATTTTTCTTGTGAGCAGGTAAACTCAGAAACCGTAACCGATATCAAAATTGTGAGGTGGGAAAAATGTTGCAGTCATCCTTAGGATGAATTGTCATGCAAAATTTTTTTTTGGGTCGCGACCCCGGTTACGCGTTTTTGACCCCTAAATTTGTCGATTTCTCAAAGTTGTCGGAATTACACCAAATTTGATATCTAGGTAGCTTTCATGTCCCTGATTACAAATCTGGGGTCAAAAAATTTTTCGGCAGCCATTTTAAAAATGACCGCCATTCAAAAAATTGTTTTCGGCATATCTCGAAAACGATCAAAAAGTTTATGAAGACAATATCTTGCAAAAATACTCCTCTAAATGAGAACTTCATTTTATTCAATGGTCACAAAACTCTGCGATGGACGGTTTTTGAGTTATAGCCCTTGACGCAATTCAGTGAATCAGCTTTTTTTGCAAATAACTTTCAAAAGCTTACAGATAATAAAGTAAACAGTGGTATTAAAAGAAATCAGTGCGAAAAGACATTCAATTTGGGTATCAGGTTCAAGGTCATCTGTGACCTTTGACTGTGACCTTTGACTGTGACCTTTGACCTTGGCAGATAAACTTGGAAACCGTAATAGATAGCTGAAAAAGTATATCTGCAAAAATGTCAAGAGCTACATTTGTTTCATTGGACCGAAGCTCTCCGACAACTCCCAAAAGAGTTACTGCCCTTGACATGTTTTGAAAAGTGTTTTTTATGTATAACTCCTAAACCATTACAGATGGTATGGTCGAGTAACATATGAAATTAATCAGTAAGAGGGGACCTTCAATTTGAGCCCAAGATCAAAGGTCATGAAGGTCTGAGGTCAAGGTCATAGCCATATTTTGGTATTTTTAAGGAAAATCTTAAAAATTGTAAGAGATAGCTGATCAAATGTATTCATGGTATTGGAGAAAATGTTTATCTCATTAAGTAGGAAAGATGAAAGGATATGGAGTGAATGTACATGTGACAAAAACGCACACGATACAAGAAAACCCCTGTTTATCAAGGACAGGGTTTTTATCCTGTCTACATCTTGATGTCGCCTGAGGGTCTTCAACTAGAGGTGAACAATATTCACCCCCTCAAATGACATCAAGAAGGTCCCTAGCGTGCACTTAAGCGGTATACTTGACAAAAATTATATCAAGGTCACTCCCTTGCTCCCCACCCGCCATGGAGTGCCAACTTGGGCGATGCTCAAGTTCAGGGTTATCCAATTGAAAGCACCAGGGTTACAGGAAGAGATTAAAAATGTTGAGCAAGATCGATCGCAGCTAACATATGTCATTGAAGCAACACATATCACATTAAGGTCTACATTTAATACATTTGGTTCAATATTTCTGGACTAACTTATGTAGAGATACTACATTATTATTTGTGTTTTAGCATGTATACAAACTATACATTGTTTCAAATTAAAAGACGATAAAATTTGATAATGACGAAGAACCGCAAATTATATCTGTTCTTTCTAATAAATTATTAAATCCTGTACATATGCAGTGCAAGTACAAAAGTAAATAGCACCCCCCCATTATACATCACAACAACACACTGTAGAAGGGTTCAGAACCAGGTACAAATATAGCCTTGCTTACTTTTATTTTAACCTACAAGTAACATCAGGTTATGAATTATTTTCAGTCAACCGCCAAGCAAACTGGAGCAGTTATAATCTAGCTTTAGACGACTTTTCATGTTCAACTATTTCAATTCGAGGTATATGCATTATTAAAATTACAGCAACACAAAAAAAAGTGAAATAATGAAGCAATATTTTGATTCTCACTCTCACATTTCCATGTCCTTGGGTGGATTGGCCTTGACGGATTTACGGTTTGTGCCTGGTTTTATCTACATGGCCTATGCATGTTAATTTATCATTAGAATGTGCAATTCCAGTTATCATGTTCAATCATTGCAAATTTTTGTGATGGTTACCAAATCGATGTAGGGAAGAGAAACGCCTGGCACTTTCACATCTTTCAAATTTGTATAAATCTCCACTGATTAGGAGAACCGCGGTAATTACTATAGCACACAGTTAAAATGTAAATTTTCCTACAAAGTTTGTAAGGACAAGCAAACACTAGAGTCACGAATACAAAGGGACGTAACCCAAAATTAACAAAATTTTAATTAGGTATATGGCATAAAAGGGATGGGGGGGGGGGGGGGGGTATTAGTCCCCTACCGGCTTCGCCGAAGGGGACTTTAGGTTTGCACTCCGTCAGTCCATACGTCAGTCCGTCAGTCCGTCACACTTAGTTTTCCGGACTTTTTTCCCATTCTGTAAAAGATATTTATCTAATATTTGGTATGTAAGTCTACAACCATGAGTTACAGATAGAGTTTTAGTTTGGGTCCGGTCCATTGATATTGGACTGAAATATGGGCCTTTGACTCAGAAAATTTTGGTAAAATATAGGTTTTCCGGATTTTTTTTATAAACCTTTCCGGATATTAAGCTAATATCTGCTATGTGAGTCTACTACAATGAGTTACAGATCAAGTTTGAGTTTTGTTCCGGTCCATTGAATTTGGACGGAGTTATGGGCCTTTGACTTAGAAAATTTTGGTAAAATATAGGTTTTCCGTACTTTTTTCTAAACTGTTCCAGATATTAACCTAATATTTGCTATGTAAGTCTACCACTATGAGTTACAGATCAAGTACGAGTTTGGTTCCGGTCCATTGATTTTGGCCGGAGTTATGGGCCTTTGACTTAGAAAATTTTTGTAAAATATAGGTTTTCCTGACCTTTTTTCTAAACCGTTCCAGATATTAAGCTAATATTTGCTATGCGAGTCTACCATAATGAGTTACAGATCATTAACTATTTTTTTTGGTATAACAAGCTATTCCACCGGTAGGGGACTTCTGTATTGCCTTGCAATACGACCCACTTGTTCGAACTGACTTAATACATAAATTCATTAGGACAGCATCAGCCAATCAAATTGCAAGAAATACTATGAAATCAGGAAAAAATTGACTGTTTCAAGTTTATAATTGCATGAAACTAGTAGTAACATTATCACTGACAGGGAAAGACCTTCACAGTTGTTCGCAGAACAAATGTCTTTTCAATTTTTTATGTCTTTGGTTATTTGTTTGCTTGTTTGTTCGCTTTTAGCTCACTTTAAGTTTTTATCTCCTCTGAAACTTCTAAATGATATTCAACAAAACCATAATGTATGGAGGTCTTTTTAAAATTTGCTTAGAACCGATCTGTTTAAAAATTTGACCCGACAGGAAAACATGATTGTTTTTCCTCTATCGGATTCGACTTTACTATGGAGACAAAAAGTACTTTAACTTTACTGAAGTGATGTATGGAAAGTTCTCGACAAAGATTGCTCACTTCAACCGAAAACCGACTTTGTTGAAACTTGCAATATCTAAATTTTGCAAAATTTTGTTTAAAACTTAGGAATATCTACCTCATGCATAGCTCTGTCCTTAGCTGAATTTTGGCTTTTCTTTTAGGACCCTTTTGGTTATTCGTTCTCTATCAGCTTTCACACTTTTTTCAGTAAATGGACTTCCAAATATTTTGGTTTGATCTGCATTGATGAGACATAAGTTGTCGAAATGCGCATATACAGAATTTATATGAACACTAACTTCGGTATTTTGTTATTCAACTTCAGAATTTAAATTCACAGTAACTTCGGTATTTAGTCATTCAGCCAGATCCGACAAAAAAAATAACACCAAGGTAGAAAATTGTTTAACGTTGGACTTAGTAGAAAAAACATACCGGTATTTGAGGTAAAAGCAACCAACTTTTATAGGAATTGGAATAATGTATAGAACTTCTTTAGAGATTTCTCATTTTGTTCTAATTCAATAAAAAACACTGACACCAGCACGAAACATTAAGTTGGATGTAGACACCCTATCGTCAAGTTTACTTGGAAAGCAGCCATGAGAAGAGGTGACTTGAAGTTAACTTGGAGCAGACTTAGAACAGCCCTAGATAATGTCTTGTCTGGTCCTAGAATCATGAACATTCCCGTTATTCCCGTTATTCCTGTTCTACCCATAACTACCACCTAAGCCTGCTCTGCCAATGACCGTTCTTCCAGGGTCTGCTCATAACAGTTCTACGTAAATTAACAACCAAAGGATATTTGAGTATGACACAAAGTCTCTACAAATACATGGTGTAACAGTGATTTCAATCTGGCAGTGTTTTTTTTAATAGAAATTCTTATGGTAGAGTGTCAAAAATTCTGAAATACAATAGTGAGAATTTATCACAGAAGAAATATCAATATTGAAATACAATAGGTATATTTACATATTTTGACATTCTACACGGCGGAATGAAAGCACTAACTAACTAAAGTAAAGGCTCTCCAGAGCCTGTAGATCAACTGGTCCATTGCGGACATAAACAGTTCAAATAACCTCAATGTTAAAGGATCTCAATTTTCAGCATATCAATAGACCTTGATGTAATAAGCCGAATGTGTCAGAGGAGATGATCTTTCAATCAATTTCCCATAAGGTTCTGTGTTTATCTATGTTACCCGCTCGCGGCCATCTTGGATGGGGTACCAACATTAAAATTACACAAATTTTGAAGGGCAACCCACCGACCATCGTGACTTAATATGGTTTAATTGTTAAAGTCATTTCAGAGGAGAAGATTTTTGAATTCATTTCCAACAGCGTCCTATATTAAACTATGTTCCTCGTCTTGAATCTAACGTGTACTTGCTGGACACATTCTTCATATTGGGCTAATAAAGGACAATCGTGACCGTCTGGTTCGAGTAGGAAAATTAGTTTCAGAGGAGATCATTCAATGCGTTTTTTCATAGAGTCTAATGTTAAACTAAGTTCCTCCCCGGCAGCCATTTTTGATGAGGTGCAAACTTGTCGGACACATTTTTATGGAACCATGAAAGGACTATTGTGCCCCAGTTTTGGTTTTAATTGGTTCTGTGGCTTTAGTGGAGAAGAACTTAGAATTCTTCACAGTTGCGTCTTACATTAAACTATGTTTGCAAATGGCAGCAATCTTTGATATGGCACGCACTTGCTGGACACTCTTTTAAAGAGAGCCAATGAAAAAAAAATATTAATCAAGTTTGGTTCCAGTTAGTTCCGTAGTTTCAGAGAAAACGATCTTTGAATGTATTTTCCGTTAGGGTCAAATGTAAAACTAAGTACCCAGCTGCCGGCAATCTTGGATTAGGTGCAGACTTTTTGCAGATTTTTTTTTTAAAAGGACCAGCCAAGGATTTAGGTGACCAAGTTTGATTATAAATACAACAACAGAGTAGTTTCAGAGAAGAAAGTCTTTGATTTTTTTTTTCAAATAGGGTTCAATGTTAAACTATGTTCCCAATTGGCGACCGCCATGGATCTAATGTGGACTTGTCGGACATATTTTTCATAGGGGACCAACTAAGGATAATTGTGACCAAGTATGGTTTCAGCTGACTAGATAGACTCAGAGGAGAAGATCTTTGAATGTTTTTTTTTCATAGGCTCCGACGTTGGACAAAGTTCCGGGCTGGCAGCCATTTTGAATGATGTGCAGCAATGTCATACAATTTCAACCATAAAAATAAAATGTAGTCCTTGACACACTGATGATTTTTGCAATCTTAACTTAACCTCCGTCTCAGATCGTTTCTGAAAAATATGGCAAAAAAATCAACATATTCATTCCTGTTATGGAGTACTTGTGCTTGAGAGAATTTCTCATAAGAATGCACCATCATACTTTCAAATTTTTGTATTTTTATTTTTTGTAATATCAAATTGTTATTCTGACCACCTGTTTATTGTGCCCACGTCTCATGGTTTTATTATGCAAAGTTTTCTTACTTTTGACTTGATGAGTGCCATGTGGTTGTTTAAGTGTTGTGATTGTCTTCTGTCAGTCAGTCTTTTTGTCGGGCAAAGAAAGACAGCGGTTGTAAGAAAACTTTGCCAGTTAGTTTTATGTTTGTTGACACCCTCGCATTCATAGATAAAAAAACATCATGGATGTAGCGAAGCTTGAGTTATTGGTAGCCAAAAGACACCCCTTTTTTAAAATTGGTGAATGGAAATTTTACTTTGTACATTGTAGAATATAAACAGTCAAAACAAAACAAAAAATGATAGAGCATGATATCAACATGTAAAAATTTGTTCTGATTCAACAGAATAGTAAAGCATTTTAAATTTTGTTTTAGGATTATCGGTCAGGTTCTCCAGTATTCCCACCGGTAGTTGACCACCATTTCTTGACAGATAGTCCTGAACAATTATTCAAATGTTCAAAATGTAACGCTGAGACGGTTTTACTTATCATGGCAAGGGATGAAGGATCTCCGGATTGTAAGTTTTTTGTTTAATAAGTTTTGTTTATATTCTCAGTATTAAATGTTTTTGTAAGTTTTTAAAAAGAAATTATTCAAGCTTACCTGGTGCTAGTGGCCGTCTAAACATAGTATGAGATAAAAATTTTTGTAGAAGGCCACATGGTGACTTCATGATAAAGAACAACCTTTAAAGCGTTGTTCCATTTGCTTAATCTTACCATGCATTTATAGGGGTTTTGTCCAATGTTTATTTTATTCCATATCCCGTTACTTGTTCAAAAGCTAGGAGAAGTAGAAATTGAAATTCTAAAAATATATGAAAATTTATTATGAAATAAATAAAAGAACGCCTGCTTTAAGTTGCAGTACATTTGTAATGTGAATGTATCAAAGTTGCTGTTGATTGCTTTGAATAGGAAGTGATCATAACTATTAAAACTGGAGATAATCCAAAAGACGACTGTAAATGGCTACTATAGATAAGTTTAATTCATCATTCCAGTAACTATCCTCTCGGTGCTTACATTTGATTTAACTTACTGTATTAGAATGGATATCATTCGTTTTTATTTTCTCAACGCTTAGCCCGTTATTCGGTTTGGACGTTTTTGTATTTTTTTTATCTAATGTATAGCCTATTGACGTGGTATTGATTTCCATTACTTATATCTCAAACATGATTTATAAAACTATATTTATGAAATTACACACAATAAGCCTTGATATCATAGATTATTTAAGATATAGTAGTGCAGGCTATTTGTAGATTTGAGTTGATTTGAATTTCAGAATTGTTTTGCCCATTTTCCAATTACATGTACATTAAATCTTTGAAATAAAAAAGATATATCCATCGTGTTGTATAGAGTACTTACAATGCAAAAAAAATGGATTTCAAAAACGTCCGAGCATTTAATGTGTTTCCATTGTATGGATGTACGACAGAAAATGAAAGAAAAGAAAATGTGAATTTGACCAACACAATAATATAGGGTAGACAAAAGCAGAAAACACGCAAGCCGTCTAGTCACAAATTAAAGCTTGACCTGACAATTGCAAAAATTTAAGAGGAAAGAAAAAGTTACGGTGAAAATTTGACAATTTCCCTCATTTGTGAATTACTACATGATAATATGTGTTCCATGTGAGATTAGATTTTTTATGGTTACTTTGATAGTTTTGTTTTTTGTTGATAATTTCAGACAGTAAATTTAATTTGACAAACAACAATGAAGAGTCCAATAACGGTGAGTAACATATGTCAACATTAGCGTCTACAAGTCTCGCCATGTGTTCTCCGAGAATTAACGATAAAAATGTACCTTTAAATCTCTCCCGCCAAAATATGACATCTACGGATTATGCATCTACATTTTTGCTTTTGTTTGAAACGTCAAATATTTCATGAGCAATGCCACTTCCTGGAATAATTTATGTACCCGGAAGTTTCAAAACGAGATTTACAGGCCCTACTCAAAAAAGAAGAATTGAAAGAGATTTAAAATGAAACCCCCCTAAAATGTATTTCATGATGAAGTGAATGATGTCACAGAGTTTTTAAGATGATTCTTCGTTTCTGACTTAGAGATTGATAAATCGAGTCTCGATTTTCTACATATTAGATAAAATTCAAAGGTCCGCACATTTATTCATTTTTTTTTCAGTAAGTACAGCAAACATTAGTCGGTCAAATTGATTTTTTGTTGTTGTCTTACAGTCTTTAAAAAGGTAAAGAAAACGACAGTAATTTAAATGCAAGTGTGAATATTTTCTGCATTATGCACTCAAACCATTGATTGACTAACACCAGTTGTGCAGCATCGCTTCCAATATCAAGTTTTGCCTTTATTAGTACTTGTCTAAAAGGATATGATAAATAATGTAATGTGTTTTCAACAAATGCAACAAATAAAATAGACATTTTTCGTACTCGATATGAATTTGTGAACTTCACATATTAACTAATATCTGAAACCGTTACTTTTTTCAATGTCTTATGTAATACGTATGATATTGTTATATAGTACTGTAATTTTACCAAACGGTTGAGCAAAAGTGCATTTTTTATATGATATCGAAGCTAAAAAAAGTGACACTGTAATTTAGAAAAATTTCTATAATCGAGTTCATGATCATGCCTGCTTTTCTAAACTTCCAGAAATTTTACCATTTATATGACAATAGGACATTTTTATATTTGATATGATATCTATTACAGCTATATCAAAACCTCCATTAAAAACCTAGAAATACGCCCCACTCCCCATTTGATTTGAGAAATAAAAATAAATCATATGAAATTTCAAAATAGTGGGTGTTTAATGGCAATATGCAAAGAACATTTTGGGAAAGTTTCAGTGCACAAAATGGGTACCCCATTTCACAATAAGACAAGTATATGCTTTACTATGAGAATCTCCCATCCAACAAAAATCAGAAGATTAGAATTTAAAATAGCTGGTGCACAGTGGCATTATGTATTTAAAATTCTGAGAAAGTTTCATTGTATTTTATTAAAGAATCTAGGAGAAATTATTGACTAACAAACCGGCGAACGAACGGACACCATTTAATATCATATTGATGTCCGCAACAATCAAAGTCCTCCAGTTTTAGCAAAAAAAAGCATAAAATTAGTGCAAAACTGTAAATGATCAAGTTTTAACAAAAATGTATTAAAAAGGGGACATGATGTGTTCTATTCTGAAAGTGTTATTTATAATTGTACCAGAAAATATAACAACAGGACAATAATGAGATTCGATTTAATTAAAGGTAAGGTTAGGTTTGCTGTTAAATGTATCTTGCTTTGTGTATTTTTTTTCTGCTCATTACATATCTTGAAAGTAATCCAATCTAGAGCTTTAGTTTAGTACAAATTATTAATAGACAAATATCGCATTGTGCCTAAATGTATTAGCAAGGACTTATAATGAGTTAGTATAAGTCCTTGGTATTAGGAATCTTAAATTTAAAACAAACAGTATGCCTTGAAATAATATCATAGCGCTTCGGCAGTTGTAACCCAAAAGAGAATGGCAATAGTGACTACTGTATTGTTAAAATTTTTTAATATTGATACGTATGTTGATCTCTTTGACAAAAGGTTTCTTGATGTTAACTGGTGTTACTTTTACATTTTAGAAAAGGACTATTATGACTTTAAAGAGTTCGTCTTTAACATGAAGTTGATTTTTCCTGAAGAATTTAAAGGTATGAATGAATAGAAGAACTTTACCATATATATATCTTTTCAAAGTTTATTTTTGTGATTTAAAAAAGAATTATGCAGGTGGATTTAACAATTGTCGTTAATACATAACTTATATTGTGTTTATTTCATGATGCAAATCTAAGAAATCATCGATTACATGGCAAACAGATGTTATAGTAAATATTTGTCATTTACTGTTCCAATGACGTAAGTTATGCTATAAAAGTTGTTATTTAAATAAGTCATAACTTATATTGTGTTTATTTCATGATGCAAATCTAAGAAATCATCGATTACATGGCAAACAGATGTTATAGTAAATATTTGTCATTTACTGTTCCAATGACGTAAGTTATGCTATAAAAGTTGTTATTTAAATAAGTCATTAAAGCAGAATGATCCAGTCGATTAGTACTTGTGGATAAATTTGTGTTTTTCTATGAATTTACGGAGGTTTGCTCCCCAATTAGAAAAATCAATGGTATTTGAGATAAATGTGTCCTTGTATTTATTACCACTGGGCCGATGCCTCTGCTGGTGGACTGTTAGTCCCCGAGGGTATTCACCAACCCAGTAGTCAGTACTTCGGTGCTGACCCGAAAACCGATTTTATTGAACCTTGCAATATCTAAAATTTACAAAATTTTGTTTAAAACTAAGGAGTATCTCCCTCATGCACAGCTCTGTCCTTAGCTGAACTTTGGCTTTTCTATTTAGATCCTTTTGGTTATTTGTTTTCCATCAGCTTTTACACGTTTTTGGTGATTGGACTTCCAAATATTTGGTTTTATCTGCACTGATGAGACATAAGTTGTCGAAATGCGCATATGCAGAAAATAAATTAACAGTAACTTCGGTATTTTGTATTTATTAGAAAATTCACAAATAAATTATTTAAGCGAAAAAAAAAAGATAGGTCAATGATCTCGTTTTTGAGAAATAAATGATTAAACCTGAACCCTTCTTAATTTTCCATTGGTTTAATATATGCAAGGTTTTATCTTAAATGAATGTGACAAAATAAATAGAATTTGATAAGATTTCATCAGAATTCTCATAAAATGTATAAAACGAAATTATGAAAACAAATAGCGGGTTCATGGACAAAACAATTATAATGCTTTTGAATAGATGAAACAAGAGGAATCCAAAAACCCAAACACGATGGTAAACGTCTGTATGGAAGTAATGACGTTGTCTTGCTAGAAGTTTGGAATAAAATAAATGGTTGAGGAATACTAAGTCATGATTCTCCATCTACATTTTTGAATTGAAATGACAAAAAATGCCACGTCAAGATTTCTTTTGAACCCCAAATGTTTCAATGACATTCTAGATTTATCGTGTTTGGAATTTTCAACGGAATTGTTTACATCAAATAACTAAATGCCGAAGTTACTGTGGATTTATTTTCTGCATATGCGCATTTCGACAACTTATATCTCTTCAGTGCAGATAAAATCTAACCGTTTGAAAGACCATAAACTCAAAGATGTTCAAAAACTGATAGAGAACAAATACCAAATATGATCTAAATGTAAAGCCAAAATCAGCTAAGGACAGAGCTTTGCACATGTTGCATGAGGGAGATACTCCTTAGATTTAAACAAAAATTACAAAAATTTAGATACTGCAAGTTTCCAAATAGAATCGGCTTTCAAAATGAAATGAAAATTCTTTGTAGCAATTCGTAAAAACATACAAATACGGTAAAAAGTAGTCGTGAACTGTGTTTAAAGGTAAGAACGTATAAACAATAATACAAACATAGGTATAAAACTGGCAACATTTTTATATTTACATATAAGTTATTCTTCACTTTTTACTATGTAGCCATTGGCGGATCCAAGGGGTATCCGAAGATTGGAACCCCGTTTTTGGGGCATTCGTGTATTTTCAATGAACATCTTGATGTTTTACTCAGATATACTCAAAATGTCTCGCGCCTCCCTCCGCTAAGCTTCATTTTCTTTCAATTCTAATTGGAACCCACATTTTTTTATTTGCCTTGATTCGCGCCTTGTAGTTCGCAAGTATTTACATTGTTGTTTACATTGGACTAGAGCTAGCACTTTGATTTTAATCTAAACTATCGGACTTGAACATGTTGATTTACATATGACTTAGATGTTTGTTTACGCCATATCATTCAACTTCCAATATCTAAATTTTAGTAAATTTTATTGAAATCGAAAGAGTATCTCTCTAATGCAAGCTATGTTCTTAGCTGATTTTGGCTTTCAATTTAGACCATATTGTTTATTTGATGTCTATGAGTTTTTTAACATCATTGATTTTATGGTATTCAAAATGTTAGACTTTATCTGCACTGAAAAGACATAGGATGTCGGAATTGCCATATGCAGAAATTAAATTCACAGTAAGTTCGGTATTTAATTGTTTTTTTTTTAACTTGACGGGTTCTTCATGCACAGCAGGGATCGCTTACCGTGTCGACATATTAGTTGTGCGAATGGCATTATGCAGAAATAAGATTCATTGTGAGTTCGGTATTTAGTTAGTTTTTAACTATTTTCGTATTCTAATAGATGACAAGACGTGAACTGAACGCTGTTGTATTGCTCCTATGGTTCATAATATTTTGATCAAAATATATCAAAACTTTTACCAAACATTTGTTTATTTTATAATCATAAAATCTCGCACTTTAAAATATATTGGTTTGCCATTATTGAATGAAGTCCTTCTCTATAACATACGAACCTTCAATTATTTATAACAGTTATTTGGTTCTTTTATGTTTAAAGACAAATAAAAACAAATGTATTATATGTATTTCACTAATGATACGTTAAGTTTAAACTGGTTCTGACCGGTTGGATGAATTTTCATATTCAACATATGTTGAATAAAGTTCCGTGCTTTTCCCGCCAAATACATTTTTGGCGTTTTTCATATATCATTGGAGAAACATATTACACCACTTTATTCTGATTATTACCACATATTTTCCACTCTCAATAGTTAAATTTAAAAATTTTAAAACCTCGGCAACCCTCGGAATTACCATTTTGAAATATAACTACATATATCTCTGTTGGATAAAATATGGTAATGATCGGGATCTTGTTGTGTAATCTACATTTAAAAATTTTTAATTAACAGAAAAAATCAGTGAAACATTAACAATCTGGAAAGAAAACAACATATCAAGATTTCCTTATGTAAGTATGGCTTTGCCTAGTAAACAAATTTGATGTACTGGTTTCAAGCTAACAACGCATGCATGCGTATAAGACACAAGAAAAGCAGAAATATAGAATCTATTCTTTCATTTCTTTGGTTATCATAAATCTACATGTCGGGAGAGTTTAATCTTAAAATATCGAGCGCCTGCAAGATATTCATATTTAACACCTAAGATAGTGGAACTACGATAAAAAAAGACGACTTGCAAATGATATACTGCATATTAGTTGACTTCTCTAGTTCTCAAACGAATGATATTTCCATGTTTTTTAGTTTCTATCCCATCTTGGACCCTACAATCAATACTATAATGTCATCAGAACTCAAATTTACATTGTTTGAATAAATAAACAAACACTGAATATTACCTCCCTTTTATAACGATTAAAAATTATTTGTATTATACCGACAGTTATCTTGTCTCTTGACAAAATATCCCTTTTGATTATACACCTCGGCAGACGAATATCGAAGCTGAATGATACAAAAGGGAAATAATATAGAATAAAATAATCAAAAATACTGCAAATACACAGGCAATGGAGAAAACGCGATAAAGAAAACTAAGGAAACAAAAAAATAGAAAACATTCTGAAACTAAATCATGTAAGCCCCATAAGACATAAGGAAGTAAAATGATCTATTATCACGTGCTCCGGAAAGGTAAACCGGTGCTAGGGACCGTCTTGAACTTACTATGAGGTATGAGCAAAGCTCATTGTTGAAGGCCTCATGGTGACTTCAAGATGAAGAACAACAATAAAAGCGTTGTTCCTTTGCTTGTTTTTTACCATGTATTTGTAGAGACTTTGTCTCATGTGCATTTACTCCATATCCTTTTATTCACCATGTATGATGTCTTATCCATTTGTAGCATCCATAACATGGGTATCAAAAGTCTGGTATTTAGTCGTAGTCGTGATTGTCAATTCTGTGATAAACTCTAGGTCTACTCAAAATTTTCTAATATGTCATTCAGAATAAACAAAAATAGAAACATTATAATGATTTGTCAAATCATCTTGACGAGTGTTAAACTTCAGTAGCGACAATTGCCAGAGTAGTTTGGTTTATACATTTCTGACACAACAGTTTCGATGGCAAATTTATTTCAATTGCCAAAATTACGTTCCCTTTAAGGCATTTCAAAAAAATTAATGTGACTGTTTAGATATTTCGCTTGAATCTTAAAATAAATTCTCTTTATATGGCCTTGAGTATAAAGATGTGTTTGGTCTGCATATCCTGTCATATGAAAACGACAT
This sequence comes from Modiolus philippinarum, assembly GCA_002080025.1. Lineage (NCBI taxonomy): Eukaryota > Metazoa > Mollusca > Bivalvia > Mytilida > Modiolidae > Modiolus > Modiolus philippinarum. Next base: position 128,095 of record MJUU01019148.1, read on the forward strand.
TACATGAGAAAATTGCAACTATGAGGCAAAGTTTCCATCAAAACGTGAGGCCAGTTGATTATGATATGAAAACGTAAATTGTGTCATATTTTCCGACAAATGCAACTTCGGTACCTCAAAGAAAACTACAGACCCTATAACAGATAATAGCTACCAGTGAGGTATCTATAACATATTGAATATTTCAATTTTACTTGGTTTCATTGTCATTTTACCGAAATATGGGATGAATATCATCGAATATCGCCAACAATTCTAAACGGACTAAAAGGGGAAGGCATGATCTCATCAAAACAGGCACTCCAGAGGAAATTTCATATTTCCAAATACATGCGCAGTTAGTGATTTCCTGATAAGTATATTTGTTGTTTTCTTATTTTTAGCTCATCTTTTATTTGTCAGGGTTAGCTTTTTCGATTACTTTGCGTCCTTTGTGCGTCGTTGTAAACTTTTCCTGTAAAAACTTCTTAAGAAACACTGAAAGTATTTAAATCAAACTTGGTACGAATGATGCTTATGAGACGCTGACCAAGTGTTGTAACTTTTGTGCCGATCCGACATCTAAAATGGCCACAAGCGGCAAAATCTTTTTTAAACATTAAACCCTATAGGGAAATGCATACAAAGATCTTGTAAAGACTTCTAGAATAGATTTGAACCAAAATAAGCATGAATGATGCTTTGAGGTGCTGACCAAGTGCTTTTATTTTGGTGCTTATCCGTTATCCCATATGACCTCCAGCGTTGAATCTTAGTTTAACATTGGACTTTAAGGTGAAATTCATATGAAAATCTTCTAGAAAACAGCAAATATACATGATGCTTGTGAGGTGCTGACCAAGTTTGTTACTTTGGTGCCGATACGTTTTCCAGTATGGCCTACAGTGGCGAAACTTAGTTAAAAATTAGACCCTATGGAAAATCCATACAAAGATATTCCTTGCATGGTCCACTTCAAAGTTTGTGATTTTTATGTTCCTACCTGATCCGAGATGGCTTGGAGCAGAGTTGAAAATATGACCCTATAGGAAATACATTAACAGATCTTCTCCTCTGATACTTCTTGAACAATTGCAGCAAAGTTCTTGGGCGACCTTTTTCAAAGTTTATGATTTTTATATTAGATATCTGCCAGCAGGAAACATAGAGCCCTATGGAAAATGCATTCAAAATTGTTCTCTGAAACTGCTTGAGTAATTTCAATTGAATTGTATAACAAAAAAGTCACTGGGCATTATTTTTTTCAAAGTTTCTGATATTTATGTTCATGCACTATCAAAGATGACTTTCAGCGGGAAATATAGTGCTGCATAGGAGCCAGGTGAGCGATACAGGCTCTTTACAGCATCTAGTTTCTAAATATAACCTTTTTGACAACATCAATATTTACAAATATATCTTTAGACAGCTCAGATGAGATCTGATGTTTTCTTTTTTGCACCAATGTTAAAGTTAGCTGACCTTGTATCGAAATGGATGAAGCAGATTTACCTTTTTAGCTTTGAGTATATATCTGAAATGTCACCAGGACCACCATGGCAAGGTAACGTATGTTTCTCTCATCCAGCAGCTCATCAATATTTATCTTGTACTATGAGATGAAGACTAATCGTATTTTTTTTTATTTAAGATATGCTTTCTTTGTAATATAATCTTACAGGAGAATATATTAGATTTATTCACCATTCTTCGAAAGTTAAATATCAATGGATATAATGAACCGACATTATGCATGTCATTCCAAACACACCATCTGTGATGTGCCAAATAAGCTGTATTGACTGAGCCCAAGAAAGCGGTTTCTAAAATAAATGTTGCGTCCAGTCTAAACAATGACATATTATATGTTATTCGGGAATCTTCATAGGGGATACGGGTCTATATTCATTGTCTTTACTTTATATCCCCTGAGCCGTCAGAAGTGCTATAATTTTTCTATTAAAATCTTTTAAAAATTGTGATTTTGCTACCACGGGGATACGGTCACATATCCAAATTGCAGGATTTACCTGGATATTTCACTTCAGCAGAATATATATATTTCTCACTTGAATGCCGTAGTAAAAAGGGGGTCACATTCAAAGATTAGATCGAGACTACAAGGGAGCGTAGCGTGCTGATATGAAAGTCTCATAATTCAATGAACAGATACACCCATTAGAAATGAAATGAGCACGTCCATATAAACTTTATGAGTAGTGAGACCCGGTGCTTCTACAGGGTAAGCGTCTTGTATTATGTATACATTACTAGTCATGTGGGAAATGGTATATTGTAAATGTGGACATTTTCGCGGGGTGTTATTTTCACGATTTTGATTGACAAACATTTCGCAAGGGGGTTATTTTTGCGCTCAAGGCCTTTCATATTCGACAATGTCATTGTTTGAAATAGGTAACTTCAAAATAAAACTATTCGCGTAGGGGCAATTTTCGCGAAATTTTGATCGCGAATATAACGAAAATAACCCCACGCAAAAATTCTTGCGTTTACAACATTCAAAGTCAAAATCATAGCAAGGAGCGATTCAAGGCTGAGAGTTGAGGTGAGACAACTCAATACCTTAAATGTAGCTCTATTGAAATGTAACATATCAGTCGCAAGTAGAGAGACTTTTACACTATACTGACCAACTACCTCATGATGGCCACCGTAGAATTTACGTACAATTCAGTTCAACTGTTTCCTCGTTCCTCGTGACCCTTTTAGAAGAGTTTCTCTTTGTGAAACTCTTGTATTAATGTAGTTGACACTTTTGAATGTAATGAGAATTTCACTGAAGTGTTCTGAAATAGTAGGACTTAATGACAGGTTGACAATATAAGCAAGAAAAAATAATAGGTTCATGCACTTAGTTGCGGGATACAAAAAATTTCAATTTTTGCGGGAAATGCCCATTTCCTAGATTTTCACAGGCTTAGTATTTAAACTTGTAAGTCTTGAAAATTTAGTGAAGGAGTAGTGTCAATTTCTTGAAATGTTCGCCAAAAAAACTTTAAAGTACATGCTTTTAAAATATATCAAGAAAAATGGGTGTTCATGCGCAAAATATTTACATGTTTAATGTATGACATGGAAAAACAAAGAGGAGTTCGCATCTCTGACCAAATATCAGAAATCAATGGTTGCAACTATCTTAAAATGATGCTTTAGCATATCATATGTACGTTTGAAGCTTAGACTGAAGGGATGTTTCTGCTCAGAAAAGGACAGTCCTCAATAGGAAATTTGAAAATACTTTGCCTGGCATGAATTCAAATTTACGGTCGTATATCATGGTCAATTTTACAAAACTCGAAAGAGAAGGATACTGCACTGACATACATTTGATATGTTGGAATAAGCCTGTGCTAAACGCAGGTTGGTTAATGCCGTTATGCGGTGAAACTGAGTTATTGCAGTTAAAAATTGAATATACTAAATAGGCACATTTATTTCAAATTAACATACCATTAGCGAATGTAATTTTTGTTTACTGTTATCTATATGAGAATGCCTTCCTTTCTACCGGAATATAATTTGCATAGACTGCTTGCCATGGAAACAGATGCCCCCATAATGACGATAAACAATAGCCCATAGAAAACGACCTGGCATACCCCGAAGATCTTAACCAATTCTTGATATATAGGGCTCTATTTTTTCGTTACACAATACTTTGGCCTAAACAGTGTTTCTTTAAATATATATGACTTTCTCATATATATTTTGCTAAAATAAGGAAGTTGGTGCCACAGAATTTGAACTCCGCGGTTGGAAACTCGACGATGTGGAACAAAGTTGGTCGCAAATCTCAAAGAAACAGCAGTTTTCGTACGCAGCAATATTTGATGCACCATTGTGTCAATTTATATTAGAATCGATCGATGTTTACGGCCTGTGCCCAGGCATTTTTTGTGTGGTCTAACGTTAAAAGAACGTCAAATGGAATATTTAAAACCCAGTTTCGATCCAGATTTGGGGATTACGTCCCTTGAATAGTTGTGCTTGACATTGGAAAATATGTCAATGTCAACATCAAACTTTCGCGATTAAGATCGGAGATCGAATGATAACGAGATATTTAAGTGCAGATTTACATGATGGATCTAGATGCCGTCGGACGAATCAGACGTTTTAATATCTATGTGACCATATCGGTTCCATATCTAGCACGTAGGACTTGATCTTTGTTCGGCCTGTCTATAGTTCTGTGGTTTATACTAGACATGTAATTCATTAGTTTAAGAAATTGGACTTCAGTAACGCGAAGGTGGTCAGTGTTAGTTATCAGAAGAGGTAGTGGTGTGCTTGGGTGTCACTCCATAAGTTTTTTGGTAGGGGTGACATATCAGGTCACCCACCCTTATCATATATTGAGAATCTCAAAAATATATACCTTATCATACATTTTTTGCAGAAAAATATACCTAATCATATATAATGACACAAGTATACCTTTTCATGTATTGGGATGAAAAATGTAAATTATGTATCTTGAATCAAAAAGTAGTGAATTACACAAGGTTTGATGCCTTTTCAATGTAAATATGTCAAATGCTAATTGGTATCTGATTTAGATACAACATGACCTTATCACATAATCTCAACTGAAATTCCCTTATCACATATTTTCATCAAAATTTGATACTCTTATCATATAAAAGGAAGCAAGAAAAAGGTACCTAATCCAACGGCTCATCCCTATATTATAATATATTGGAAGTGACCCCCCCCCTAGGTGGTGTGTGTGTGGGGGGGGTGGGTGCCACTGTCTGTCTTTAACACCTGCTTGGTTCAAAATGTTCTTATGCACCTTTACAAAACAATCATTAGAATTTATATAGTGTCCACGCCGGTCGAGGAGTCAACTAAATTTTATTGCAGGTTGTATGTTTTTTTTAATATAACTGTGTTTCATATATGTTGTATTTGCTTGATCTGTTGGGGATGTAATTTGCAAACTAAAACTTAATTTGAAATGTATCAAATATTTTCTTGAGGGAGGACGTATTTTCCATGTAGGACAGAGTTTTGTGTTACTTTTTTGTCATCTAGATTCTTGCGTTCTCAAGCCACATATTTTTTTTCTTTTTTATTTCATAGGGTCTAATTTATTTATTTTTTTTTACTGGATATAATGTGGGCTAGATTATAATTTTCTCACTCACGATGCTTCTCAGATTTCTTTTTCTTTTTGGTCAACAAATATGTATTTAAAAAAAATCTTAAGGCCCCTTGCCCAGAAAAAAACACAAATGCTTAAATCCAATGTAGGGATCAAAAGGTTATAAGTTCATTTATATTGCCATAATACTCATACTCATCTGTAGTTTACTGACTAAAATAAATTAAAAAAAGTCCATCAGATTGGATAACTCAACTGTTGTGGTCACAAATATGGGATAAAACCCTGTAAATAAAAATGTCTCACCAAATGCTGCGGTGTTAATGACTTAAACATCAAGTCTACACTGTTAAACTTGTCTTAAAGGCCTATGCCCACCAACCCTGAATTCGATGCTGCCCACAGAAGACAATGATGACTACCCCATACATAAACTCTCAATTTGAAGTCATAAAACATTGTAAAAATGATAGGAAAAAATGTGAATTAACTTTATTTGTTGTCTTAATTTTTTTCTGTTTGTGAATCCAAAGTTCATCTCTAATTATTTTTGTAGAAATATCTGGCAATTTTATTGTGAGAGCATAAATTTTACTATTAACACCATTTGGAGAAATTATTTACCGTTGGACCACATACACTTGACTTGGATTAAGATAAACTACCATATACATGTAGCATCAAAGTTCCCCATAGTTTCAACTTGTTGACACGGTCTTGCCGTACACGATACATATAGGTCTAAATTCCACAATTTTCTTTGCAGGCCAGACAAGTGGCATGATAGAATGTAGTAAAAATGAATAAAAACATGTAGTTTTTTGTTATTAGTAGGAGGAAATATACACTATAGTACTTAAGGTAGTACAGCAGTATTTCAGCATTTTGGAATTTATTTTATATATATGCATTTCCACAATCAAAATATAGAAACAAACATGCATGACTTTGTAGTTTTTTCATTTTGCACATGTCATATATAAATTTTGCTTTTACATGTAAACGCTTTAGAAAGGTATTTGTATTTATAAAATTGGGATGATATTTGTATACTAAAATTATTTCAAATGAAAATTAAAACAAGGTTGGTAATCACAAGATTTTAATTTTGTGAAATTAGAAAATTAAATTGATGACCCCACTGTTCTTTTTGTTTTGGGAAATTAAGTTCAATACAAAGGCCAACAATATTTAAATTAATCTTAATTCTATCTGCATCAGATGTAACGTAAATAATATGGAAAATAGTCTCTAACTTTACGACAAAAATTCCTTATTTTCAGAAACGATTTTTGGCTTATATGACAAGTGATTCCAGTTTTTGTTTTTGCATTCTCTTACAACAGATTATTACTTGGCAATAACTCACACTTTTTGAACCGGCCCCTGTACCACCTCAGGACAATTATATTAAAAATATAAAAGACAGAGAAGTAATTCTAACTGTGTGGGGCCACTAGGCTATCTGCCCACTTTGCACCAGCAAGTAGTTTATTTATTGCCTAGGGATGGAATCGAACCCTCGTACACAGTTATAGAGAAAGAAGATATATACAATTTCGCTGTTTTCTGTATAGATCTCAGAGACGGCAAATATAAGTTTTTCCTGTAATATAAGCAAGAGAAATAATAGGTTCATGCGCTTAGTTGTGGGATACAAAAAATTTCAATTTTTGCGGGAAATGCCCATTTCCTAGGTTTTTCATAGGCTAAGTATTGAAACTTGTAAGTCTTGATAATCTAGTGAAGGAGTAGACAGTTATAGAGAAAGAAGATATATACAATTTCGCTGTTTTCTGTATAGATCTCAGAGACGGCAAATATAAGTTTTTCCTGTACGTATTTTTTCCAAAATTGTATTGCCAATATAATATATCAAATTTCGAGATATAATAACTCTCGTGTAATTGAAGGCGGAAACAATCGCCTCGGATACCAGTTAAAAGGAATATTGGATTTTTAAACCTATTGACAATTCTTTAACTAAATTTTAATTGACGAAAAAAAATCAACTTGAAGCGCCAAAAAACGATTAAACATAAATCACCCTTAGCTCAACAGTGCTCATTAATTAGTGATTCCTCTCAATGTACTGATTTTTTACATATAAAATAGATCTGTTATCGGAGTGAACACGATTCAAAAGTCCCGTATTCTATATCACTTTTTTGAACCACTGTACAACCTTCAGACAGTTGATATTCAAAACATAAAAGCCGAAGAAGTATTTTTACTGAGTGGGGCCACTAGGCTATCTGCCCACTTTGCACCAGCATGTACTTAATTAATCGCCTAGGGAGGGAATCGAACCCTCGTACACAGTAAAATAAGGAAAAAAAATAATTAAAGAAATTTTAAGTTTAGTTTTCGGTATATATGTATCCCATTTTGAACTTGGGAAATTCAAATGTACAATGTATCCTACATGTATACTTTGGAACATCTCAAACATTGTGTTTTCATTGTCAATGGGTCTACCATAAATGTAATGAATACATGGCTTTAATTGTAACCAGTCTTCCAATTCTGTTGTTTTGTTCTTCAGTGGTGGATTTATGGCTTATGGCCCCCCCTTAGGTAAGAAAATATTGAAAATTCCTAGGGGTTTTAAAAAAAACTTAGNCCCCCCCCCCCCCCCCCAGCAGAAAGTCTATATCAGCCACTGTATTTATGATTATGTTACAATATACAAAAAAATGTAGCACATTCCTTCAAGGCACTAAAAAGGGTTATATGGTCAAACCTGATGACTTAATTACTAGCACATTCTTTTTAGATAAGACGAATGGAAAGATAGAGGTAAATAAATGCATGTAATGCTTGTATAACAATGTATTTACCTTCAAATATTCTAATTATGGTTTTGGCGTTTCAATGCAGAAAAAAAAATATGTAATAATGACGTGCAATACAAAGTTTCCATTTAAAGTAAGAACTTGCATAAAGGTGAATTGTTTGACGACTTTCATATTCAATGTCGAAACGAAAGTTTTTTAACCGTTATACCGACACATGCATGCAGAAACCTGTGTGACAACGTATTCTAAAACACCTTTAACTCTTACCTCCCATTTTTCGTGATTCTTTCTGTACTATCCTGCTTCAAGAGGATACCTTTGTTTGGATCATCGTAATCTGACTTAACTCTATTGTTTACAAAAACAAAGCTTCTCGAAGATGATGATTTCCAAATATGGGCATATGTAGGAGGAGTCTGTTTATCGATGTTTCGACAAAATATCAATTTTCTGACATGATTCTTGATATTCCTTCACGGACGCAAATTCAACCAGAATTACAGCAATGATGTATGGAAGGTCCTTCACAAAGATTGCTCATTTCATTTCAATTTGACAAAAAAGCATGGCCACCATGCAGAACATCGAAAATCCTGCTGTTAAGTATTTTGTCAGATGAGCGATACAGGCTCAGTCTCGGAGCCTCTAGTTTAATAGATAATGCTATATAAAAAAATACATCTAATTTATCAAAATAGATCAATAAAAATATGCTTCCGGCTTATTGTTTTGAACTATATGTTAATTTTCCTTATTTGTAATGTGCACAACATGTTTTTGTTTTTTGTTTTGTGTATTTTTTTCTTTTTTTTTCTTTTTTTTTTGTTTGTTTTTGTTTGTTTTTTTGTCTTTGTTTGCATGTTATTCAAAATTGTTTTCATGTTCATTTTGACAGTTAATGGCAGACTGCCTCTTTAATTTTTTTTTAATTAATTATTTTTTTTTGGTGTTATGATACGATTTTCCAAAACGTATACGCTCTCTTTTAACGGGTCCCATGATTTTATAATTTTTATCCCAGAAATGAAAATAACTGTTTACTTTTTTGTGATATGATACTTTTTTTCAAAACGTATACGCTCTCTTTTAACGGGTGCAATGATTTTGTATTTTTTACTCCAGAAATGAAAATAACTGTTTACTCAATTTAATTCTGTTAGATATTTTAGAGTATAGGTTATGCGATCAGCGGCTTGATCTTCTACAACAATCAGTCTACAGAGGTGGCAAAAAAACGAGGGAAAAGACACGAGACATCCACAGAAATACAAAAATAAAAACATACATTAAAGAAAAGGTATTTTAAAAACAAGGAGTGACATCAGGTGATCCGGAATGGTAAGCATGTCCTTATTCCTATACGGCAGCGACACACTGTCATTGAGTTAATCAAGGGTAAAATGGAAGCGGCAAGGTAAAATCGATAAAGACGTAGAAATTTAGCTAAAATGCCCATATTCGTTTAGGACTCCTAATACTGATATACGTAAATTATGTTATGGTGATAACAAAAGACTGATTTTCGACATTATTATTTGGTTACAAGACTGAAAGACATTGTTAATAAAAATACATGTAAACTTCCAAACTGAAAAATAATGATAACACCTACAATCACAGACCACATTCAAAACTGAAAATGTACTGTAAAACAAACGATAATACCTACAATCACAGACCGCATTCCAAACGGAAACTGCACTGTAAAACAAACGATAACACCTTTAGTCAAAGACCGCGTTCTTTACAGAAACTGCACTGTAAAACGTAAGATAACACCTTAAATCACAGACTGTATTCCAAGAAGGAAAATGTACGATAAAACAGAAATAGCAAAATTCAAACGTAAAAACGATACGATACGATAGCCGACTTGGTACCGCTACTTCAGAAAGCTGTTGAACAACCCGTTAATTTCATGACCAGTTTTAAAATACAAAGATAAATAAAATATTGGTCATTATGTACTGTATACTGAAAATATTTTCACCGTTATTTGAATAAGTACAGTACTATAGAATTTGTAATATTTATTTGCATGAATTTTATTAAAGGTGTTCCGCATGGATGGGATCTGTTTTACTTTTTTGGTATACCAGTGACAGGGGAAAATTCATTTAATTATACCGAAAGGGACAAAAATATTTCAATGAAATGTATGCATTTCATTGGCAACTACGTCAAAACAGGGTACGTATTGTAATATTTTACTGATCCTGGGATCAGCTCAGGAATAGGTATAAGTGAGCAGATGTCTCTCAATTATGACTTACCTTATTTGCCGTCTTATACATGTTATAACACGTCTTTCTACATGCTTCCACTGGCATAGTTCTGTCCTTAGCTGATTTTAGATTTACCTTTAGATCATATTGCTTATTTGTTCTCTATCAGTTTTTAAACATCTTTGAGTTTATGGTCTTCAAACGTTTAGATTTTATCTAAACTGATGAGACATCAGTTGTCGAAATGCGTATATGCAGAAATTACATTCACAGTAACTTCTGTATTCAGTTATTCCTTAAAACAATGTAGTATTTTTTGAATTCGATAATAGAATGCAAGATACTTATTATTATTATTTTTTATTCTATTATTCTCCTTGACTCCTTCATATTTTTACCATTTTTATATTACGCAAAAGGTATGGCGCTGGCTGGACGGCATAACTTTAGTTAAATAGTAGACGGTTCATTATCAAATTTTAGTATTACGTTCCTTTGTACATACGTAAGGTGGGGTTCTAATTTTTAGCCCCTTACACTACCTTTTATTAACAAAGGGGCCGAAATCGTTTAAATTGGATTATTTTGTCTGTTGAGAGCATAGGGTTGGTTGTAGAAACGGATCGCTATCAAACTTTAGCATTACATTCCATTGCATACGATAAATCTGATTTTTGTTTTTATGCATTTCAAATTAGAATCGTTCCCAAACCCATTTTATCAAACGGCCAAAACGGGGTAAAATAAGGCGTTTGTAAAATTTTTATTATCTATCTGTTTTGACTGGGTTTCCTCCTGTACTCCTAAAGAAATTTCCAATCTTAAGTATGTCGCATTTAACTGTCATGAGATACTTGCGATAGTCACAAAAGAGCAGAAAACTATGGTTTCCATTCAAAATATCGGGTATATCGCATGTATTCTGGGGTTTCTTATCCGAATACATAGTATTTTGCGAAATACCTGGCATTTCGCACGAAAAACTGCAGTTTCCAATCGAAACGGAAACTATGGTTTTCATACGAAAATGCATTTTTCGATCGCAACTGGTATAAATTTAATTCGGACACTCAAGTTAAAGTTTTAGCCGCTGAGACATGAGAAACGGAAATCGCATTTAGGTGTTTTGAAATCATCCAATCAAAAACGGAAATCGCTATTAAGAATATAATTAAACCATTCAATATTGTTTATCCGTTTATAGCTTATAATTTTCTTTTTCTTTTAACCTATGCATTTTTTTTATTAGAGAATATGATATTAATGAAAAAGACTGGTGCTTGAAGGTGCGAAGGAAGAGCTGATTCGATGGTCATGACATAATTCGATCTCAACTGTCTATGTGTACTTTAACACATGTACGTTTCGCCGTTGAGATTTATATTTAAATTTTTTTTAATTTTACAAACAACTGGAGAAGTTTTTTATAGTTATATTTTTAGTCTGCAGTTTAATCCGATCTGTACTGTATTCAGTTTTTTTTCATTAAAATTTAGTTTCATCATATCCTTTTAAGAGAGTCTATCCCTAGATACTATCATTGGCTGAGTTTGTCTTTTGTCTTTAATTGTTTTTCTTGTTTAAACTCAATCTTTAAAAATGACCAAACAATTCTTTTTTTAAAATTTTATTTCGTCATATCCTCGTTAGGGAATTTTTGCATTGGAGTATGCTAAAATTATGAATGTTAGCATAAAAACGTTTGAAAAGTAAAGGTTTTAGTTTTAATCTAGATTTTTGTTGTTTGACCTCAGGAAATTTTATTTCATCATATCCTTTCAAAGAAGTTTATATGTCGCAAAATTAGTCATTTCATAAGATTGAGCTTAAATTGCAAGCTAGAAATCCTACTTTTTATGCCTTATTCACTTTTAAAATCATGAAATTTTTCAAAATAAAAAACTTCCTGAAAGAATATGAGGAAATGAAAAAAAATACAGATCTAGTTTAAACCGTACACTAAATTTAACTATGGAAAAAGTCATGTCTCCAGATATTTGATAAATTAAATATCTGATTTAAATCTAAGTTTAAAACGGCGAAATTTTGAATTCCATATCCCACGAATCTACTTTTCGCTCGGACTCAAAATTTTAAAAAGCACCTATCCATAAGAAAGGTTTATTTTTTTGCATTTCGATTTTGATGCCTATGAAGAACAGCAATACATTTTTGTACATTCGTTTTAATTTGTGAATTTTATTTTCATTGAATATTATGAAAGAATTTCTAGTTTTCATCTGCTCTCATGTACGAATCTATAGGTCTATCATTTACATTTAAAGACACAAAAAAGGCAAACAGAGATCGCAAATTTTCAGATCAACAGATATGCCGATACAAAAAAGTCAGAGAACATTTTTTTGTTATCTTAGATTAAAGATTTATTTTGAAACACGAGGCATTTAAAAAAAAATTGTGGTGTTATTTCTCAATTGGGTTGCGTCATTACGATGTTTGAACACCCGCTTCAATAACCAAAACAAGTTGTAGAATCAGCAATGAAAGAATATGGAGTAAATGCATATGAGACAAAGTCTACAAGTACAATGTATATGACAAAACAAGCATATAGATATAAATATAAGTATTAGCCAAACAACAAATAATGTACTATGTTTTTTTTTAAACCCAAAAAACAAATTTTGAATTCAAATTGTAGAATAATTACATATAACTTGAGAAATGCCTAAAGTCTAATAGCTTCTGTTACATTTTATTTATAAATGTACTGTCAGGATTTCAAGGGGAAAGCTTAACGTAAAAGCCCGTCAGACACTAATGATGCAATAAAGAGAAAAAAAAAACAACAACTCATCTTTCTGTATATGCTTTCAGTTTCGGCCTCGGATTCGGATTAGGACGATGAATAGGAAAAATGTCTATTAGGAAAAGAAAACATGACGTACATTTTTATTCCACTCAATAGAAAGGGCATTGTCGGTATATGATATGTGATTGACTATACTTTTTTGTTATATACATACCATGATTGCGTTGTCGGATAAAGTGACAGCTTTTATACAGTATCCGTTGTAACTTGACATACTGGAAACCTCATTAAATGAAAAATATATTTGTAAGCAGAAAAATTATTAGATGTATCATGATTTAGGGTTTCTGTCTCACCTGCAACGAATGTGGAGACGCGAGACATAGCGACCATAGATTCCGTCGTTGGCGTCGTTTACATTTGGTTATCCTAAATGTTTTTTCTAACTTAAATAACTTTCTCAAATTATTTTCAATATCAATGAAATTTTTGCACAATATTCAGTAAGGCTTTATTATTGCACCCCAAGTTCATTTTAGAAAAAAAAACATATAAGTATATATAATTTTAATTAAAATTTTTGGACAAAACGATCCTAAATGAATTCCGCAGAGAGTCTACTGTATAGATGCACAATAAGCTTCTGGAATTCTATTATTTCGGTTCCAACTTTGGTAAATTTCCTGAAAATGTCCAAGACTAGCAATTTTTAAAATTGTTACACACAATCAAATATTTTAGCTATTTTTTTTAAATGAGAAGTAATTCTGAAAAACAGATTAAAAAAATGTGGTTCCAATTTTGCGAAATTCCTGAAAATCTCAAAGACCAGCAATTTTGGGGGATTCTTTTTTGGATGAATTAAAAAAAACAATATTTTTAATGTTTGATTTCAAAAGTTTTGGATTCTAATTTTGGTAAATTTCCTGAAACTCTCAAAGACCTGAATGAACATTTCCTGTTAACCTAACAAATTCTCACATGTCACGTGATAGCTAAATTTGTTGTAGATAGCTATATGAGTATATAAATTATTAAATCAATGTAGTATAATGCTAGCCATTCATAAATTGTAGAACTATATTCAAGAAGTAAACATCTGTTAAACGAAAATTAAATCGTTAAAATCAGTCTATCAAATACTAAAGGCGCTTGATGGATTATATTTTGGAAATTACGATTACAAAAATGCGTCAAAACTCGTCAGTCAGTTGAGAGAAATTTGAAAATTAATTGACATAACCATCGTGGTTCCGTTAAAAAGGAAAAGGCATTTTATTTTTTTATTGCTAGGAACACTCCAGCTTATCTCTGTGTTATGAAGCAATCACATTTTACAAAAATATAACATTATAAAAGAAGCAACGCTGCAGAGTAGACAATGTTTATTTAGTAAAATAACTTGGCCCGTACGTTTGAATATATCGTCCATTCTAGTTTTTGAATTAAATTTGAACTAAACATATTTTATTGCTCAAAATATAACAGCAAAGGGATCGGGCACAAGTTATCACAACATTATCTGAAGCCTCCTCCCTTCAACATACAACGTCATAAGGTAAATGTTGTATATTGTAGGGAAAGGGCTTTATATAAATCTCATTTAAGTTCAGTATTAACTTGATATTTTATAGTTTCGTGTTTATCCGAGTTTAATTTGTTGTTTCAAATGTTGTCCTTCGTAGCAAATATATAATGATGCAATGGCTACAATACGGGACTTTCGAGATAGGAACTCTCGTGTAATTGAAGGCGGAAACGATCACCTCGGATACCAGTAAGAAGGAAAACTGGATTTCTAAACCTATTGAAATAAATATATACCACATAAAAAACAAACTATCTATGAAAATGAAATTCATTTATAATGTTTCCTTTATGATTTTTTTAACTAAATTTTAATTGACGAAAAAAAAAATAACCTGAATCGCTACAAATCGATTAAATATAATTCACTCTTACCTCAACAGTGCTCATTAATAAGTGATTCCCTCTCAATGTATTGATGTATTGATTTTTTACGTATAAAAATAGATATGTTATCAGAGTGAACACGATTCAAAAGTCCTGCATTGTATTTGTATCTCATCTGATACGTAATAGTCAAATGCTGGTAATAACAAAATTCCCGAACAGAGCTGTCTAGAGCCGAAGCCCATGAAGCAAATAGCTAACAAAAGGTGTAAAACCACCGGAAAATTGTCAACCGCAATGGTCCTGACTGCGTACAGGCATTCCAAAATAAAAGGTGGGTTAACCGGTTTAATATGAAATACAAAAAAATGTTCATCCCAGTTTTAAGTAAAAAAATGAATCTCAAATCACATTTCGAATGAGGGAATGCAAAATATGTCTTTTTAGTTATAGCGACGTAGATGTTAAAGTCTGACATTCCTATTTAAAAGTTGTTCTTGCTAGCAATTATTTCGTGTCTTTGACTAAGCTACGCATTTGATCTCTGGAAAATGAAGAAACATTTAACAACACCCGACAATCCAATGAAAATAATGATTTTCAAAATATTGCAACTGCCCAAATTTTTGACGGTCTTTTTGGTAGCAAATGTAATTCATGATTCGAATTTCATTTATATCAGAACTTTATGATGCTGTTTGAACATTAAATTGTATTTTTTAATCTATTGCTGATGATACCATACAATACTCGAAGAACCGGTATTGTATAAATACAGATTAATACATGGGCATTTCCATATTGGCCTGGTTATCATCCCGAGACACCCAAATTGGCCAGAGACGAAGTCGAGGGACAATATGGGTCGATGGATGATAATCAGGTCAATATGGAAATGCACATGTATTAAACTTTTTATTACATACTTCCGACGTTTAGAAATGCCAGGCCGATATGGACCAGAAGTTATTTATTTATCCAGGCTAATATGGACCGGAAGTCGTTTATTTTGTCTGAGATGCACGAGGAGCATAAAATAACCTATTATTTTCCTGGGGTGTGAAAATATGGACAGTTTACTTCCGGTCATATTGATCATGCAAAAACGCTTTTATTTCTACTAAATATGTAATAAATATACAATGTTCGTATATCCTATATTGTTGAAAATGCAATATTGGTACAACTAGTATTCTTAACAGCACAATACAGATACAGCTAGTATTGTAAGCGACACAATACTGGTACAACTAGTATTGTAAACAGCACAATACAGGTACAGCTAGTATTGTAAGCGACACAATACTGGTACAACTAGTATTGTAAATAGCACAATACAGATACAGCTAGTATTGTAAGCAACACAATACTGGTATAATTAGTATAGTAATCAATACAATATTGGTTATTCCAGTATATTGCACACAAAAATACTGGTAATTCAAGTATTGTTGCATTCACTATTGGTAAAAAAATATACCAATATTGTACAAAATTGGAAGCACAAATATTGTGTTCATATCATTCACTTTATCCCAAACAACACAATAAAGAAAGTGGCGGAACAAAAAGTTTAGAGGTAAAGAAACATTTCTTCGTAGACAAAAACTATATAGTTTAGTGGTTTCTTTAAATTTTAAATATATGGCCAGGGATTCTTTTCTTTTTTTTTTACAAAAATTCAATATGTTGCAAATTTTACATTAATAATGTGGTTACATTAAGCATTAGGAGAAGACCAGGAATAAAGGCGTTGTTCCATTGCTTGGTTTTACCACATATTTGTAGATAGTTTGTCTCATGTGCATTTACTCCATATTCTTAATTGTTTATTCCATAATGTTAATATCCTTTTTTCAGGTCTCTTCATTTTAATGGGCAACTTCTACAGTCCTTCAATCCTTCAACCACCAGTTACAATAAACTTGATGTCGAAAATGGACATGCTGTCGTGACTCGTGAGATCAATTTCAGAAAAACAGAGCTGGACTATTGGAACAAATATTTGTATGCTTACGATAACTTTCCTTGCATGAATCGTTGTCATGTAAATTCTTTGAGTGTGTTATTTTGCATTCACGTATTAATGTTCTATTCTGTAGTAGTTCACTTATTGAATTGAATAAATATAAAGTAATTTGAAATCATATTAGTCTATTTCAAATGTATTTAAAAAGGCCAAGATGTCAGATTTACTGTGAAACATCGGCCGTAGCATACCGAAGGATTGACGGCTGTGCTAATTATAAATATTTATAATTGTATCAGTATGCTGATTCATAAGTTTCCCAAACGTACTCCATAAAAGATTTCAGAACAAGAAATAACGGCACTAGAATACCGAAGGAGCAAAGGAATGAAATTTACAAAAATCGAAGTCAAAAGACATGGCCAAAATCGAAGTCCAAAGAAATCAGTTTTGACATGCAAACTCCTTCAACTTCATTCATTTCCGAGTTTTGCCGCCATTTTGCAAATGTCATGACAAGGACAGCTTTTTTGAAAGTTTATAAACTAGAGACCAAATTTTCAATATGCTATACAACCATTTTGTAAAGTTTTGTTCAATTCTGAAATTTTCATGAAAACGTTAGCCTTTTTATTTTTTTTTAAAGATTTAAAACAAATTCCATTAACTATATGCAGGTTTTCATTCAATTATCAGCAATGTAATTTTTCCATCTTTTTGTTGTTTCCATGGCAAATAACTAAAAACCGTACTTACTGTAAATAGTCGCGATTTAATTTTTTTTACAGGAAAAACAAACTTCCTGCGTACTATACTACCCTTCTGTAAGTATTCATACGGTTCTGAGCACTTCTCGTTGCCGTTTCCATGGCAACAGTGCCTTTTTAAAATCCTTAGAACTTTTTGCACAACAAGCCATTGGTATATTCATTCCTAGTAAGTTTCTTGCAGATCTGTTTCATGGTGTCTGAGATCTGTTCCGGAAAAATTATCCCAAAAATTTGTCAATTTTCCCGCCTTTTTGCCGTTTCTATGGCAACTGTGCAATTTGGGAAGTTCTAAGACCTACAAGCACAACAAGACATTGGTACCTTAACTCCTGCATAGTTCCATTGAAATTGAATCAATGGTATTTGAGATATGCCGCGGGCAAATTTTCGAAGCGGAAAGAAAAATAAGAATAACAAAATAACTGGATTTGCAAGCTGATGTCAACATCGACAGTCAACTCGAAGATTCCATCTTATTCGCAGTATTTGAATCGACATAGAAACAAATTCTTGTTGACAAAAAATCAAAATTGTGACGCATTTCGGCAGCCATCTTGGAAATGTCAGCCCATTTTGAAAAAAAAATTCTATTGTATCTCGTTTGCAGCATCAAAATCTGCTTACAAATCCATTTTAGTTGAAATTAGAAGAAGGTGATTTTTTTTTACATATTTTGGCACTCATCTTGAATTTTCGTTTTCATAAAATTCTCTCTAAGTCTTTTTAAACATTTAATAATACACTATATTATCAATTTCTGCAAAGCATTATAAAGGTATTTAATTTTTTAAGCATCTTCAATTAAAACGACCGCCATCTTTGGAATGGCAGTAATTTGGAAATTTGGACCAGTGCATGCACAACTTCACACTTTGGTCCAGCTTTGTGCAAAGTATGAATGCACTCTGTCAAAGCATCTTCTTTAATCGCAGTTTTTACAGTAGGTTGCCTTAACCCCTCGGATCTTTAGATCGGGGCATATTGTTTTTACCCTGTCCGGCCATAACTTTAATCTGGCTCAGAACTTTTGAATAAGATGTGATGGACCATTCATATTTTGTATGTGTATTGGTCATGCAATGCTGAACACCATTATGTAAATTTCAATAGGTTTTGTCAAAGGTCAAGGTCACAGAGATCAAAAATTTTCTAGAGCTCGATAGCTCGTTAATTACAATTACTAAAAACTTGATATTCTATATGTTAATAGATCTAATAGAGCTGATTAAAATTAACCGAATGAATTTGTGTGAGGTCAAAGGTCAAGGCCATGGATCTGAGTGCAAATTTGAAAACTTAAATATTGCCTATATCTTTTCAAACAGATGTTATAGGTCCTTCATATCGGCTTCGCCTCAGGAAATATAACTAAACATCTATAGTCTATAAGGCTATATACCCCGTTTTTAACCTGAATTACATATAATATCTCTCTAAAGATTATTTCTGGCGGTTCTATTAATAATTTAATAATTTTGAATGAAAATTTCAGACTTTAAAAACTTCAGATAGCATAATCTAGGATAAGTTATTAAATCTCCACATATGTACTAACTATTGATATGAGATATATTTAATGAACTACGTTTTAGATGATAATCCGCAAGGACGTTTACCCAACAACAAACTTGACAACCTCAATTGTGACGTCACTTCCTAGGGAATATTTTGGAAAATAATTTCACACTTAAATATTACTTTTCTTTCACTTGGAAATTTCAATCTTTCACTGCTAACGATATAATAATGATTATTCTTAAAAGTTGTTTAATTTCTTTGATCAATGCTGTCGAAAGGACTGAAGAAATAAAAAAAAAGAATTTTCGGAACTTTCATTTTTTAACCTGAAAGAGTTAAATTATGATTATCAACGTCTTTTAAATTATATTTTTATGATACTTTCGTGACTTTTTCATTACGGGATCAAATTGTGCTGTCGTCAATTATCTACAGTGACAAGACAAATATCAGAAAATAAAAGGCATACCATTTTGCACACTGATTATATAAATCATTTTCCTGTGGTTGAAAGTTTTGGTTCTCCTATTAATTTACATGAATATGGAGTAAATGTACATGAGACAAAGTCTCTGAAAATACACGGTAAAGTAAGCAGTGGAAGAATGCTTTTATTTTAACGTTGTTCTTCATCTTGAAGTCACCATGAGATCTTCAACAATGAGCTTTACTTATACCTCATAGAAACCCTAAGACGGCACCTACCATCGGTTTGAGCGGAAGTCCTAGGTAATCGTCCAACAATGTCAAATCCATGTTTTTTAGCCTATATATGCGCTGTCGTTAACCACCAACACAAAATTTACTGACAAAGCGCTCTTAGGGGCCGACCATTTAACCTGAAAAATGGTGGGCTATGGCTTTTTTCGACAAAAATATTCTGAAGCTGATTTTATGTGAAAAAAATATTTTGGCTGCAAAAATGATGAAAAAAATATTCTGAAGGTGGCTTTTTCCCCCAAAAATAATGCTTATTTTCAAAAAGAATATTTTGTTTATACTAGTTAAAAAATAAATAAATTTTCTGTAAAGAAAAAAAAATATACCCCCTCTTTCAAGTTAAATGGTCGGTCCTTTATAATTTTTGTCCTCCTTTTCCAAAAAAGCACAATTGACCTAAGCTAGTCTTTTTTAACAGATGAAACTCCTGTGTGAGTATGGTAATTCGCATTCGCTTATTATACATCTTATAAGCTTTAGTTGTAAGCATTAAGTAGGTACTCCACGTTCAAATTGAATAAATATAACAGTGCAGTGAGATATGTGTTTCTTTTAATATTAGTAAAAAAACGTTTAATGTGGGAGAATTTCACGTTTAAGAAATTTTAACATCATTTAAAATTGATATAATCTTTATCTATTTTTTCAAGTAAAAACAGAAATTAAGAGCCAACGTTTAAACGCAGTAATTAAAATAAAAAAAAAATGAGGTTGCGGTGCTGTTACAACTTGCTAAGGCGTTTGTTCTATTCTCGAGAACTTTTATGAAAATAGCCTTACAATCACATTTTTACTTTTATCACAAGCTTACATATTTCATCAATTGTTATATACACTTAAAAATTTCATAGAAGATATGAACATTCGATATCAAATATAATGTCACTTACAAGTTTATTTCTAAGGGCATTTCTCACCCTCCATTTTACGAACAATTTTGTTAAAAATCCCAGAAACGGATTAAATATCGAGAAAACTGAGTCGCAGCTTACATTCTTAACGTAATATACATATTTCTGCAACAATAGATATTCATGTTCGATAGCTGTATGAAATAAAAAATCATTTTAGTTTAAATGAAAAGGTTTTCTGAATAGTTAGAAAAACAAGAAACCGTATTGTAAACTTAATATCTATTCCACGTAAAACTAATACAGTGTTGTATCTCGGGTTGTTAGTCGAATGTTTGAAATTGTTACGTAATAGGGAATATCGACAGGGTATTCTGCATTTGTCCGTTAATTTTGCTTTGGGATCCAATTACCTGAGAGTTTTACACGCATACCTACCAATGCTGCCGATGTCTACTAAAATATATGATGGTTCTTTAACAAATCTTTCTGGAAGTTTTGAGTTTGATTTCTTTTTTGGAGTGCGACAATGTTTTACCAGCAGACACAACTATTGAGATAGTCGTTGGACACTCCTTTATCCATCTTTTAAAACTCCCTTTTGTCCCCTTTTCCTTACCTAGATTGTGGTCATGGAGTTAGATGTCTACCTGTTTTGGGTTTTATTCGTAGGCTTATTACACTATAGGGAAACGGGACAGAGAAAGGGGATGTTTGGGTACCTATTGACTGGTTTAACCCTACCGGTGGTTTTTGCTATGACAAGTACGATGTCCGGCTGTCCCGAGTTCCTATCGTTGTTTATGTTTGTCCTTCATATGTTTTTCGGCAATTATCGGTGTTTTATAATCATTTGTATTTTATTTTCACAAGAAAATGCAATACAAATGCAAGAAATGAAAAGTGCAAATTGGATTTTTGCTTTTATACTTACGACGTTTGAGCTCTGATTTGTTTATGGTCTTTCTCTTATAGTGTCTGTTGACAACTTTTGTGTCTTCTCTATCTTCGCTGGTTTTGGATGACGACTCTTTTAAATTTTTTTTCTGGCTTCTTGATCTCGTTGCTAACATAATGTACATGTGTACTGTTTAATAAAATTACTGCAATTTGAAATTTTGTTATTTTACTTACGATGATTCAGGATTATATTCCAATTTCTATTAATGAAGGAAAGATAACAGGAAACACTTACAATGGCCGAACATTACAATGACATGCCAGAAATCACTAGGGAACTGCACAAGAAAAACAATAAAAATGAAAAAAAGACAAACATAGACAAAGATAGGAACACGGGATAGCCGGACTTGGAACAGCTAGCGGTAGGGTTAAACCGGTTTATGGGTACCAAAAACTGCCCTTTCTCTATCCCGTTTCCGTATGCACAGTATCGTTGATATTAATATAGGATAAAAGTGACAACAAAAGTCCGAATCGATCAAAGGAAGAGACCAGTAAGGAAATTCGACTGAATCAGGGGAACACAATCCGACACAGAACATTTTTGGCAAGCCGTCATATTCCCGACTTGGAACGGGCATTTTATAAATAAAATGGTGGGTTAAACCAGGTTTATTGATGCATCAACCTCCCGCTTATATGACAACTAACTATAGCTTCTGTGTGCCCAGATTGTGTTAAATGTCAAAGCCATAATATTGTCACGGCGCATTACACTATTTCTGTAACTGCATTTTAAATCATTTATTTCTGGATCAATATTGCACCTACATTTCTTTTTTAACACATACAGTATCATAAACAAGAAGATTTTACATACATCTCGTTGGTTTTTTATGTCAATTTAATATTTGATGTCCCGAAATAAGCATGTTGACGATCGTAAAATCGTCTATTGCCAATTCATAAGAAACAGTTATACCTCCTAGTGAGCAAGAATCCAGCAAAAATGGTTTAGAGAAAACTTTTCATACAACAAAATTTGACTCTATTTACAGATAAACTCTAGATACACTTATTTAGTAGTAGGGAAAGACAAAACATATTTTGTAAAGAACCACACTGAGTCAAACAAGAAGTACACTGAGAATGACGTAATCAAGATGTTGGAATTTTTAATAGATAATATTTTTGTCGAATTTGGAGGCCGTGTTTTTCGACAGACAATCGGGATTCCCATGGGAACTAACTGCGCGCCACTTTTAGCTGATCTCCTCCTTTTTTCATATGAGGCGAAGTTTTTACAAGGGCTTACACAGAAAAAACAAAAACATTTAGCCCAGTCCTTCAATTTCAGCTTCCGCTACATAGACGATGTACTTTGTCTTAATAATCCAAAATTCAAGGAATATTTACACCAGATCTATCCCAATGAGCTTGAAATTAAAGAGACTACCGATACACCTACTTCAGCTTCGTATTTAGATCTTTTAATTTACATTGACGAAAAGGGACGTTTGAAATCTAAGCTGTATGACAAACGTGATGATTTTAACTTCCCAATTGTGAACTTTCCCTTTCTGAGCAGCAATATACCT
>MJUU01019148.1:155717-191162 GCA_002080025.1 Modiolus philippinarum
AAAAAAAAAAAAATAAAATAAAATCAGCAAAGGAAAGAGCTACCTTCATTTAAGCACGAGGATGTTTACGATGGGTGCAATTTAGTCAGTCACCATCCTTTTGGAAAACGATAGATTGTGTTAAACATGTTAAAACGTACGATAAAACTTCACTGCCTTTGAAACATTTATATCAAATTGCACATGTCGTGAATCAACTCATCATACCAACAAAATGGTTGCTTGAAATTCAAGTGCATAACAACGATATACAGTTTTCGAACCTGAAAACTCTTGATTTTTGTCGAAATTCGTATATTGGATCTATTACTGATGTTATAGTTGATGTAATTATTTCATCCTGTCCAAAACTGAGCAGCTTTTCGTTCTGCTATTCACCCCCTACTCTGGAAGTTGATTCTTTGATCAAATTATCAAGTGTGCCGTTAGACAACCTGTCATTAGACATAACCTGTCAAGACAAAATTGAGGATTTGTTTTGGTTTATCAGCAAACTGTCAAAACTAAAGAAGTTTGTTCTACGGGGAATACAACCTGTGAATGTCTCTTCGTTCATTTCTAATGTCATAAACGGATTTCCTACTCTAATAAATATCGATTTAAAATTCAAATATAACAACGTATTGGAAGATGCATTCTCTTTGTCAAAAGAACCTCTACAATTAAAGGAATTGTTTGTTAGAGATGCCATGTTAAGCTATGTGGGACTAGGGAGCTTAGCTCAGAGAGCAAAATTACTATCAAAACTTGATCTTGGAAAATGCAAATATGTGAATGATAAAGAATTAATTCACTTGGGAAACAACTGTCCGTTACTAGAAAGAATTTCGTTGGGCAATGAATCATGGGAGACTTCTGAAATATCGAATAAAGGTTGTCTGCCCTTGCAGATGGATGGCCGCTTTTGCAGAAGTTTTCAATGAAGCGTTGTCCCAATATTGATGGGCTGATACAATTAGCAAAATCATGTCCGTCCTTGTTGTCATTTACTCCTTATGAATGTGGAAAAGTGACCGATAAAACACTGTTTTCACTTGTTGAACATTGTAAGGTTTGGAATGAAGCAGACTTCGGGGGATGTTTAAACATAACCGTTCTTGGAGGCGCGTCGTTACCCAAATCTTGTAAAAAATTAAAAACCTTATATCTTTGCTCTTGCGATGATATGGAAGATTGATATAATTGTTTTATTGTACAGATTTGTTTTCTTTTCCAAATACATGTATGATGAAGTTGATATTAATCATTCCCTTTTCGTCCAATCCATACTTAATTACGTAAAAGTGGATAAATTTTGTGGGAATTAAAAGTTTGCGAAATGAAGGTCAAAACTGTTTGCGATTCTTTATCTAAACGTAACAAGATTAAAAATCATCGATAACCTTTATCGGTGACATTAAGCCTCATGAGAAGTCGGTATCAGGAAATTTTATAGACGGCTCTTGAAATTATATATCGGTTACAAAGCTACAATTGTTGCATTAGACCAAAGGTTTTTATATAGACTTGCTTCTCAAAAGGGTTTTTGTATGGTATCTGATGATAGAGTAATCATATAATTTAGAAGTATTCAAAAAGGAAACAAAATATTTAGTTTCAAACTAATCAAAAATGTCGTTGGTAACTGAACTTTGACATGCGCCTTGTTGTTAGAAAAAAAAATTATGAAATCATAGATATCCGATTAAAAAGGGAAAATATGTGTCCTCGTAATTCTGCATTACGTGTATTGTAACCCGAAATCTTGCACCATTCATGAATAGAGTACAATCATCGAACATCCATACAATTGCTTGCAGTGACAGAGATGAAATTTTGTGCCACTGTCTACAGTAAAAGCAACCCTTTCGTCACCCTTACAGAGAACCTGATGTGACTTTAGGTTTTTATAGGAGTTTTAAGTTCACTGTAAGTGCCTGAGTTTTGATATTGTTGCTTTCAATTCCATATTTTGTGACTTTCTCATGTCTTTGTTTTGCTGTATTCTCGTTTTGCATTGTTTCAGCATTTTGATTTTTCAGTCTCCAAAAGGAAATTTAGTGTTTTTACTCCGTTTCTTATCATTATGTTGCCCTAGACGTAGTCGGAGGGACTTATTGTTTATTGCCTGTTTCCCTATAATTATTGTTTCTTTCTTCCACAATTTTTTTTGTCCGGCTTCTTTCTGAAAGATGTGTTGACAGAATGCATTCATACTTGACACAAAGTTGTACCAAGTTGTGAAGTTGTGCAGGCACTTGCCGAAATTTTCAAATGACCGTAATTCCAAAGATGGCGGTCATTTTAAGTGAAGAACCTTAAACAAGATTTAGGATTCAATATCTTCGGAACTGCTTTGATAATATTGTGTTGATGTTAAAAAAAATGAGAGAAAAACTAATACAAAACCATATTCAAAATGACTGCCAATGCAAAGGTGAGTGCCAAAATATGTTAAAAAAAATCAACTTCATCTGATTTCAACGAAAATTAATTTGTAAGCAGATTTAGATACTACAAACGAGATGCAATGGAAATTTTCAAGATGTCTGCTAAAATGAATCACAGTTTTGATTTTGTGTCAACAAAAACTTGTTTCTATGTAGATTTTAATGCTGCTAATAAGACTGAATCTTCGGGTTGACTGTCGATGTTGACATCAGCTTGTAAATCCAGTTATTTTGTTATGCTTCTTTTTCATTCCGCATCGAAAATGTCCGGGGCAGACCTAAGACACCACTGATTCAATTTCAATGAAACTATGCAGGAGTTAACTTACCAATGTCTTGTTGTGCATGTAGGTCTTAGAACTTCCCAAATTGCACAGTCGAAGAGACCAAGCATCAGATCTGCACGAAACTTAGTAGGAACATAGATACTAATGTCTAGTTGTGCAAAAAGTTCTATGGATTTTCAAAATTGCACTGTTGACATAGAAACGGCAACAAGAAGTGCATTGAACTGTATGGATACTTACAGAAAGAATGTATAGTACGCATTAAGTGTGTTTTTTTGTCAAAAATTTCAAAACGGCGACTGTTCTCAGTAAGTTTGGTATTTAGTTATTTGCCATGGAAACGACAAAAACGTGGTGGAAAAATCAAATTGCTTATAATTGAATGAAAACTTACAGGAGGGTTGTATCGCATACAGGGAATTTGTTTTAAGTCTAAAAAAATCAAAATGGCGACCTTTACCATGGAAATTGCAAAAAGGCGGGAAAAATAAATGTGCTCAGAATTGAACAAAACTTGACAAATTGGCATAAAGGCTGTTGTCATGACAATTGCAAAATCGTAGAAAAACTCAGAATGCACAGAAATGAATGAAGTTGAAGGAGTTTGAATGTCAAAACTGATTTCTTGTTCTGAAGTTTTTATAGAGTACCTTTGCATTGTGTTTTGGGAGACTTCTGTATCAGCATATCTATAATTAGCACAGCCGCCAATCCTTCGGTATGCTACCGCCGTTGTTTCACAGTCAATCTGAATCTTGCCCTTTTTATAATATATATGAAAAAAAACAAACATAATTTCTCATAACTATATTTATTCAGTTCAGTATTTGAACTACTAGAGAATATATCATTAATACATGAATGGAAACTAACACACTAACAGAATTTACATGACAACGATTCCAACAAGGAAAGTTATCGTAAGCATACAAATATTTGTTCCAATAGTCCAGCTGTGTTTTTCTGAAATTTATCTCATGAGTCACAACAGCATGCCCGTTATCGACATCAAGTCTATTGTAACTGGTGGTTGAAGAATTGAAGGACTGTAGAGGTTGTCCATTAAAATTAGGAGACCTGAAAAAGAATTTTAACATTATTTTTTGAAGAACAAAACGTAAAAGAAGAATCCATAGTCACATATTCGAATTTTAAAGAAACCCCTAAAATAGATAGTTATTGTCTACAATTTGTTTACCTGTAAGCTTTTATTCCAGCACTTTCTTTATTGTGTTGGTTGGAGTAAAGTGAAGAATATGAACACAATATTGGTACTACCAGTATTGTACAATACTGGAATAAACTTTGTGTCAGTATTGTATTCAACAATACTAGAATTACTATTATTGTATTGATTACAATACTAGTTGTACCAGTATTGTGTCGCTTCTGCACTGATGAGACATAAGTTGTAGAAATGCGCATATGCAGAAATAAATTTAAGGAAACTTCGGTATTTTGTTATTTATTACCACTGAGCCGATGAATCTGCCGGTGGACTGATAGTCTCCAAGGGTATACACCAACCCAGTAGCCAGTACTCCGGTGCTGACCTGAAAACCGATTTAATTGAAATTCTTAAAATTAAGGAGAATCTCCCTCATGCATAACTATGTCCTTAACTAAATTTTTGCTTTTTATTTAGTTCCTTTTGGTAATTTGATCTCTATCAGCTTTTACATGCTTCCGGTAACGGACCTCCAAATGTTTTGGTTTGATCTGCACTGATGAGACATAAGTTGTCGAAGTGCGCATATGCAGAAAATAAATTTAAAGTAACTTCGGTATTTTGTTATTTATTTACAAAACTAATTTCTTTCTGTAAGAGCATTTATGTAATTTTAGTATCCAGTAGATACAAGGCAGGGTGTTGTTCTCTTCACTAAGACTGATACCAAGGGAAGATAATACTGGTTTGTGATTGTTTAGTATGTCCTCCCTTCGTATCGTGGAGAGTTTGTGCGTGTGATTGCCAAATGAATTGTTAAATTGATTATACACTGTGTAAGACAGTTATGACATTACATTGATGTTCACAAGAAAAAAAAATTATGAATTACAGAAGACAAACGTAAACAACAAGTAATACTAAATCAAGATATACTTAATTTTTCGTCTGAAAATTTATTTTTTATTTAATGGATTCCTAGTATGTCAATATCTATTCGAAAAGTTACAACTGTATAAAAGCTCTCACTGTATCCGACAACGCAATTATGGTAAATATATGACACAAATTATTTCATTCACATACATGTATCATACAATGAGCTTGGTATTCTTTCTTTATCCAAATCAAATACTAGGAAGTGCATGCACCGTTCTAAGAGTGAAATAAGTGTGGGGACCAAGGGCAGGGGGGATAGAAATGATTTTTCAAAAAGGCCTAAGTTCGGGTATTATATTTTTTGCGCTGCACCTTTCGCTGCATAAGTTATTTTCTAAATCAATAGTTCCCTTTACACTTTATATTCAGTCTGAAACCTGAATTCGGTGTTCTAAGACCAAGGCGTTTGATTTCGCAAGATTAGTATTAGTTACCTCCCATCCAAGGTGGTATCAAAACTGGACTAAATGCAATACATTGCCTGTATGTTGACAAAATTTATATATTTAGTCAAAGAAAAAAATTATACGGTACGAAAGAACCTGGGGAATACTAAACCAGAGGCTTGCAGAAGCCTGTATCGCTCACCTGGCTTTCAGTTACTAGAATCAAACTAAAATTTAAGTTATACAGTTGAACTTCAGTCTCTCAAACTTTTTTTGGTAAGGACCACTTCCGACACCAGTTAGGAAACGAGACATCATTTTGTAAATGGTGGTAAATAACAATTTTTAATACCAAATTTTTGAAGTTACGACATCAATATCTATTTGGAAACCAAATTTCATTGAAATCGGACCATGTTGAATTTTCCCGTCTTTTTTGGTGGCAATTTTGACAACGAACAATTTTAAACACCGGTTTTGAAATTGCAACAACAGTATCTATTCGGAAATGGTGAATAAAAGGATATGGAATAAATGCACATGAGACAAAGTCTCTACAAATACATGGTAAAAAACAAGCAAAGGAACAACGGAAAACAAATGCCACTGAAATTGGACAATTTTGAATTTCCCCGACTTTTTTGGCAGCCATCAACAAACAATTTTCACCACCGATTTCGAAGTAGCGACATCAATATCCAATTGGAAACCAAATTCTATTGAAATTGGGCAATGAATGTTCCTACCTTTTCTGGTGGCCATTTTCAAAATGGCGGTCAACGAACAATTTTCAACACCCGTTTTGAAGTCACAATATCAATATCTACTTCGAAACCAAATTTTATTGATATCAGACAATGTTTAATTTTACCCCCCGTTTTTGGAGGCCATTTTGAAAATGGCGGTCAATGAACAATTTTCAACACCAGTTTTGAAGTCGCCACAACATGGCAAACATTACATCGATTTACACTTAGCCTCCATCTTCTATAGTTTTGGAAATAAAAGACAAAACATATGAATTTTGAACAATCCGTGAAAAAAAGGCAATTATTCCTACATGGGTTTTTAGATTTTCTTCAAAATTTCAGGATGGATTCTAAGTAATTCACACTTGACCTCCATCTGTTACACTTTTTGAAATTAAAAATGGAAAATGCAAAAATTTTGAAAATTTTATGGAAAAAGGGGTATAACTCCGAGATGGGTTTCAGATTTTCTACAAAATTGCATGGTAGATAGATCTCATCATTTTAACTTAGTCAGATTCTTTATATCTGTAACGATTTTCGAGTTATTGGCCAAAACTGCAATTTAGCCCTATGTTCTATTTTTAGCAATGACAATCGACTATTCGAACACAATTTTGAAAGTGTATACAATAATATTATTATTATTAATATTATTATGTGATAGAAAGTTTAGCTATGACATTTGAAGCATGTTATTAGATGTGTTATAAAACGGCAAATAATATAATTCATAATTGGGAGACATGTGCTCACATATGCCTACTCCCGAGCTTATTAATAGTAACAAATTACAATACGTACCCTGTTTTGATGTAGTTGCCAATGAAATGCATACATTTCATTGAAACATTTTTGTCCCTTTCGGTATATTTTAATGAATTTTGCCCTGTCACTGGTATACCAAAAAAGTAAAATAGATCCCATCCATGCGGAACACCTTTAATAAAATTTATGCAAATAAATAATACAAATACTAAAGTATTTATTCAACCTGGATTGAAAATATGTCAGCATACAGTTAATTATGGCCAATATTTACGTATCTTTGTATTACAAAACTGGTAATGAAATTAACGGGTTGCGTAAAAGCTTTTTAATGGTAGTGGTATCAAGGTGGTTGTTGTTTTAACGCTTGAATTTTGTCATTTGCGTTTTATTGTGCAGTTTCCATGTTAAAATGCGGTCTTTGATTGTAGGTGTTTTCCTGTGTGTTCACTTTGGTGGTTGAAATGTAGTTTTATAGTCAAGTTCATCCAGTCTTTTAACCAAATAATAATGTCAAACGTCATATTTTTCTGGCCATTACCATAACATTATTAACATATATCAGTACCAGGTGATCTAAACAAAAAATTGGCATTTTCAGCTGGATTTCACGTCTTTGTGGATTTGGCATTACCGGTTCCCATTTTGCCCTTGACTGACTCAATAACAGTGTGACGTGTGTTGTATAGGAATAAGGACTTCCTTACCCTTCATGATCACATGGTGTAACTCGTTGCTTTAATGGAGTTCACAATGAAAATACCTTAGGTTTTGTCATTAAATATCTCGTGGTAATTCATATCCAACACGATTTGAGCCAGCATGACAAAGACAAAACAGATAAACAAAAATGAACCATTTCTTCCGAAAATGGTGGTTTACAGTGGAATACGACAAGTTTGAGATCGATGCATGCGACGTCGTCTTCCATGGGTAAATGACCAACCATTAGTGTTAATTTTTGTGATACAATAATCGTAACTGTGACTTAACGTCATAAAACACCTGATGTCACAAAATAATGTGCACTCAAATTGCGACGACATTACTCGCACAATATAGGTTTCCAGGTGTTTCTTCACGTATTTTACAGAAGAAACAGGATCTTGCATACGATCATAATAAAAGATCTTGTGTAAAAAATTGCGTCTTTTCATTTCGATTCGCTACCCTCAACTCGAGAAAAAAAAAGAAATTTCTTAAACTTGAGAAAGATATCCTGATCTTTAATCTGATCTAATGCAAGATCCTATTATTCTCACATAACAAGTGATACATCCATAAAAAAAGATGCTTACCCTGTAGGAGTACCCGGTCTCATATCTCATAGAAATAATGTGAAATCGCATCTGTATCTGATAAAAGACGATTTTCGGCTTTCAAGGTTTTCAATTGTTGTCGACATCTAACCACGAAACCTACTGGGAACTGGTTTTCGACGCCAGTTAGGCGTAATCAAGGCATTTTCATATTTATTTTCTTGAGCTAGAATAAATTGGGTGGAAATGACCCGCCTGGGATAAAATACTGATTTTTTACATGTTCAGCTATTTTCCAATCATAAACACCTCTCGTATATTGACATATAAATTTATTACCTTTGCCCACATATACCGGGACCCCATTTTTAACCCGTTTGACCTCTTCGAACTGCCATTTTAATATCAGGAACGGTCCTGAATTTTACTTTTGGAAGAACGTTTATTTGATTATTAGACTATTATACTCTCGACCTAATATCGGAATGCGACCCTTTGTTGACTATGGCATTCAATGAGATATAAATGTCATTTTTTCAGCTAGACGCAATTTTCATATTAGAAACCGATTTCCATTTTCCTGGGCTTAGTCAATACAGCTTATTTCGCACGTCCCAGGTGATGTGTTGGGGGATGACATTCATGATGTCGGTTCATTATAATTATTGATATTAATCTTTCGAAGAATGGTGAATAAATATACAATATATGTACATTGTCGGAAAATATATAATTTATTTGACGAGCTTTAGAAACAGGTAGAAATGCGAGGTTTACCGAGCATTTCTCGCCTGTTTCGCAGCGAGTACAAATAAAATTTATATTCCCGACAATGTACGTATATTGTTTTTATCCTGCAATAATTAAAAACCTATTTAAAAATGAATTTTCCTAGTGAAGCGGGACAAAGTAGAAAGTAAACAACTTCGGCCATTTTGGTTGAATCAATGACGTCATAGACGAATTATCACTGTGACGTCAAAGTAGTGAGGTTTTCAAACCAGTCGCTCCATCTTTTCTTCGTTCAAATTCTTGGGCCGGTTACCAGCATACCCTACGAATACGGAAAAAGATATTCGTGGAGTCGTATTCGTCTATAAAAATGGCCATTGCAGGATAAATCAAATATATTTTCCATGTGATTAAATCACAAAGAAATAGAAAAACAATGAAAGGATATGGAGTGAATGTACATGTGACATAAACGCACACGATACATATAAAATTCTAGTTTATTAAGAACTGTCTACACTTTGATGTCGCCTGAGGGTCTTCAACTAAAGGTGAACAATATTCAGCCCCTCAAGCATATCTCAATTAAAAAAAAATATGATCAGTGTTCTTTTGATAATACAAGATGATATTGATGAGCTGCTGGATGTGAGAAACATACGTTACCTTGCCATGGTGGTCCTGGTGACATTTCAGATATATACTCAAAGCTGAAAAGGTAAATCTGCTTCATCCATTTCGATACAAGGTCAGCTAACTTTAACATTGGTGCAAAAAAGAAAACATCAGATCTCATCTGGTCTGTCTAAAGATAAATTTGTAAATATTGATGAAGTAAAAAGATATTATTTATTAACAAGTGGCTCTCAAGAGCCTGTATTGCTCACCAGGCTCCTATGCAGCACTTTATTTCCTGCTGAAGGTCATCTTTGATAGTGCATGTACAAAAATATCAGAAACTTTGAAAAATAATGCCCAGTGACTTTTTTGTTATACAATTCAATTGAAATTACTAAAGCAGTTTCAGTGAAGAATTTTGAATGCATTTTCCATAGGGTTCTATGTTTCCTGCTGACAGATATCTAATATAAAAACCATAAACTTTGAAGAAGGTCACACAAGGACTTTGCTGCAATTGTTCAAGAAGTTTCAGAGGAGAAGATCTGTTTATGTATTTCCCATAGGGTCATATTTTCAACTCTACTCCAAGCCGTCTTGGATGAGGGGGGAAATAAAAATCACAAACTATGAAGTGGACCATTTAAGGAATATGTTTGTATGGATTTTCCAAAGGGTCTAATTTGTAACTAAGTTTCGCCACTGGTGGCCATAATTGAAAACGGATCGGCGTCAAAGTAACAAATTTAGCCAACACCTCACAAGTATCATTCATACCATGTCTATTTTAAATACCTAAAGCTGCTTTCTAGAAGATTTTATACGAATTTCACCTTACAGTCCAATGTTAAAGTAAGATTCAACGCTGACGGCCATATTGGATAACGGATAAGCACTGGCATGATAGCACTTGGTCAGCACCTCAGAGCATCATTCATGCTAATTTTGGTTCAAATCGATTTAGAGTTATCTACAAGATATTTGCATTTTCCCCCATAGGGTCCAATGTTAAAAAAAAATTGCCGCTGGTGGCCATGATAGATGTCGGATCAGCATCAAAGAAATAACACTTGGTCAGCGTCTCATAAGCATCATTCACACCAAGTTTGGTTTAAATCCATTCAGTGTTTCTCAAGAAAATTTCTTAAAGGATAAGTTTACAAAGACACACGAAGTGATCGAAAAAGCTAACCTGACATAAAAAAGTGAGCTAAAAACAATTAAACAACAAATATACTTATCCGGAAATCACTAACTGCGCATGTATTTGATAATATGCAATTTCCCTTTCTGTGCCTGTTTTGAATGAGATCATGCCGTCCCCAATTTAGAATTGTTGTCGATGTTCGATGATCTTTATCCCATATTTTGGTAAAATGACAATGAAACCAAGAAAATTAAGCTATTGTAAGCTCTGTAATATTTAACGAAAGGATATGGAGTAAATAAACATGAGACCATAACACATATGTTAACGCCAACTGCAATTATTTTAATGAGCTGTATGGCCATTTCGGAAATTTATTCCTCATCAGCAGCACTAGAACCCAAACAAAGGAAATCTATAATTTCAAAAAAAACTAGTGTTCCTATGTTTGGATACAAACATAAAAGTCTCCCAAACCTCCCATGGACACACGAGATGGCTTTTTATTTGAGTTCAGCACAATCTTGACAACCCATCTGTCAAATTTCATCCAATTCGGAGCACTTTTAATTTTCCCGCCTTTTTTCCGTTTCCATGGCAACGGCGGCCATTTTGAATTTTTTTGCAAAAATATGTGTTCCACTATTTGTATACATCCTTTTTGTGAAGTTTCGTTCAATATTGAGCACTTTTAATTTTCCCGCCTTTTTTCCGTTTCCATGGCAACGGCGGCCATTTTGAATTTTTTTGGCCCAAAAATGTGTTCCACTATTTCTATACATCCTTTTTGTGAAGTTTCGTTCAATTTTGAGCACTTTTAATTTTCCCGCCTTTTTTCCGTTTCCATGGCAACGGCGGCTATTTTGAAAATTTCAAGACCCAAGTGCACCCCGCGGCATGGGTATCCACCATCCTGTGAAGTTTCATAAAGATCGGACCAATATTCAACGAGAAAACTTCCGGACAAGTTCAGTGGCGAAGAAGGCGGAAGAATAATAATAATAAGAATAATATTAATAAGAAACGGTAGTAAAACAATAAGTCTCCCCAAACTCCGTTTGGGAGACTTAATAAGAAACGGTAGTAAAACAATAAGTCTCCCCAAACTCCGTTTGGGAGACTTAATAATAATAACAAGTACTAACTGTGTTCGCAGAGCGAAACACAAAAGTCTCCCAAACGAACTCCCATATCCAGCAACCCTCCTGTAATATTTCATAAAATCCTGAATATTTTGAATTTCCCCGTCTTTTTTCCGTTTCCATGGCAACGGTTGCCATTTTGAAAATTTAAGACCAAAAATCAATTCGATGCATGCTAGGCAACCTTTTTATCAAATTTCATCCAATTCTTAGCACTTTGAATTTTCCTGCCTTTTTTCTGTTTCCATGGCAACGGTCGCCATTTTTAAAATTTTAAAACTAAAAATCAATTCTATGCATACTAGGCAACCTTTCTGTCAAATTTCATCCAATTTTTTAGCACTTTGAATTTTCCCGCCTTTTTTCCGTTTCCATGGCAACGGTCGCCATTTTGAAAATTTTAAGACCAAAAATCAATTCTATGCATGTTAGGCAACCTTCCTGTCAAATTTCATTCAATTCTGAGCACTTTGATTTTTCCCGCCTTTTTTCCGTTTCCATGGCAACGGCCGCCATTTTGGAAATTCCGAGCCCGAATGGCACATCTTCTCATTGGCCTCTACCAGCATGTGAAGTTTCATGAAGTTCCAATGACCGGTCTTCGAGATATGTCCCGGACAAAAATTTTTCGCCGGAAGAAGAAGAAGAATAATAAGAATAATAAGAACAGAGCAAAAACAATAAGTCTCCACAAACTTCGTTTGGGAGACTTAATAAGAATAATAATAATAATAAGAAACGGCAGTAAAACAATAAATCTCCCCAAACTCCGTTTGGGAGACTTAATTAAAATACATAAAACCAAACGAAATCCGAATAATCAGTAATATCAAATAGAGCCAAGGAAAAACTACGATGGCGGCGGTTAATCCTTCGGTTTAGAATTTACAAAAATTAGGATAATTGTAATTGAACAAAGTGTACACGTGAGATATTATCTCATCCACAAGTACACCACATCTAAGAAAAATAAAGAGCATACATCTCTACCACGGGGAATTGTTTTATCAACTCCACACTGCAATAAAAGACAAACTCCTGTATTAAATATTTTACGAAAGGATATGGAGTAAATGAACATGAGACCAGAACACATATGTTAACGCAAACTGCAATAATTTTAATGAGCTGTAAATCTTTTTTAGGTCCTGAAGTTGCATTTGTCGGAGCAATATGACACAAATTCACATTTTAATATCATAATTAACAGGCCTCATGATTTGGTGGGAAAACATTGCCTCGTAGATGTAATTTTCTCACGTAATGTCGGTTTCACATGACAGGACTTGCAGACCAAACGTATTATTATACTCGAGGCCATTCAAAGAGAAACTTTTATTTTAAGATTTAAACGAAAAATCTAAACTGTCTCATTAAATTTTTGAAATGCCTTAAAGGCAATGTAATTTTGGCAACTGAAATAAATTTACCATCGAAACTGTTGTGTCAGAAATGTATAAACCAAGGTTATGGTGAACTACTCTTGTAACTGTGACTACTGAAGTTTAACACTCGTCAAGATGATTTGACAAATCGTTATAATGTTTCTATTTTTTTATACTGAATGACATTAGAAAATTTGATTAGACCTAGAGTTTATCACCGGATTGACAATCACGACTACGACTACATACCAAACATTTTATATCCATGTCATGGATGCTATAAATGGATAAGACATCATATATACCTTTCCGTAGCACGTGATAATAGATCATTGTACTTCCTTATATTTTGTGGGGCTTACATGATTTAGTTTCAGAACGTTTTCTATTTTTGTGTTTCCTTAGTTTTCTTTATCGCGTTGTCCAAATAGCCTGTGTTTTTGCAGTGTTTTGATTATTTTATTCTATATTTTTCCCTTTTGTATCATTCAGCTTCGATATTCGTTTGTCGAGGTGTATAATTAAGAGGGATACTTTGTCAAGAGACAAGATAACTGTCGGTATAATAAAAATAACTTTTAATCGTTATAAAAGGGAGGTAATATTCAGTCGTTATTTATTTATTCAATCAATGAAAATTTCAGTTCTGATGACGTCAAAGTATTGCTTGTAGGGCACAACACGGAATAAGAAAAATAAAAGCATACAATATCATTAGTTTGAGAACTAGAGAGGTCAACTTATAAATAGTATATCATCTCGAAGTCGTTTATTATCGTAGTTCCACTATCTTAGGGGTTAAATATGAAAATCTCACAGAAGCTCTTTATTTTATAGTTAAACCCTTCCGACATGTATAATTATGATAACCAAAGACTTGAAACAATATATTTTATATCTCTACATTTCTTGTGCCTTATACGCTGCTAGCTTGAAACCAATACATCAAATTTTTTAATGAGCAAAACGCATCTCATTGCTTCATACTTACATAAGGAAATCTTGATATGTTGTTTTCTTTCCAGATCAAAAATAGTTCACTGATGTTTCCTGTGAATTAAAAATTTGTTAATTATAGATTACACTACAAGATCCCGATCATTACTATATTTTATCCACTATAGATAGTTAAATTTTTTTAAAGTGGGGTAATCATTTGTTTCTAATGATAAATATAACTAAATACCGAAATTACTGTGAATTTATTTTCTGCATATGCGCATTTCGACAACTTAGTCCTAGTGTCTCTTCAGTGCACAAGAAATGTAGAAATATAAATGAATAACACAAAGAATTGTATTTCGCGGGAAATACAAAATGTAGCAGGGGGCTTTATTCAACATTGACTTTGAAAATTTTTCCAACCGGTCAAACCAGTTTAAACTTCACATATCATTAGTGAAATACATGTAGCATATTTGTTTCCAATTGTCTTTTAACATATAACAACTACATAACTTTAAAAATGGCAAACCAATATATTTTCAAGTGTGAGTTTTCATGATTATAAAATTAACACACGTGTGGTATATTGGTGAAATATTTTGGTGAAAATATTAAGAACAATAAGCGCAATACAAGAGCGTTAAGTTAACGTCTCATTATCTATAAAAATACACAACTACGAGAATAAAATCTGCATGTTCTCGTGATTTCCAAGAGAAATAAGAGTAATTGTGTTGACAGGGTAAGCAATTCCTGCTGTGCATGAAGCACCCGTCAAGTAAAAAAATATTTGAATACCGAAACAAGTGTGAATTTAATTTCTGCAAATGGCCATTCAGACAACTAATGTGTCGACAAGGTATAAGCGATTCCTGCTGTGCATGAAGCACCCGTCAAGTAAAAAAAAATATTTAAATACCGAACCTAGTGTGAATTTAATTTTTGCAAATGGCCATTCCGACAACGTATGTGTCGACAGGGTAAACGATCCCTGCTTGTAAATGTGTCACTGTCAAGTAAAAAATAGTAAATACCGAACGTACTGTAAATTTAATTTCTGCATATGGCCATTCCGACAAATTATGTATCTTCAGTGCAGATAAAATCTAACATTTGGAAGACCATAAAATCAAAACTGATAGAGATAACAATATGGTCTAAAATGAAAGCCAAAATCAGCTAAGGACGGAGCTTGAACGAGATACTCCTTAGTTTTCAACAATTTTCCAAAAGTTAAATATTGCAAGTTTAATGACATGGCTAAAGCAAAAATGTAAGACAAAAATAAATCATGTCCGATAGTTAAGATTAGAATCGCAATGCTAGATATAGTCCGCTGTAATCAACAATACAAATACTTGTAAACCACCAGGCCCGGATCCAGGAAATCCAAAAAGGGTTCCAATTAGAAGTGAAAGAAAATTCTGCCGAGCAGAGCGAGGTACGAAATATTTTGGGTATTTCTGATTAAAACATGAGGATATTCATTAAAAATACATGATTGTCTAAAAAGGGGTTTAAATAAAAGCTTTTATTAAATAAAAGTCAATAAAAGAGTTGTTCCTTTGCTTGTTTTACAATGTATTTGTAGAGACCTTGTCTCATGTGCATTTACTCCATATCTTTTCATTCACCATTCCATTCCCCGGAACTTCACTTGGATCCGCCAATGACTATATAGTAAAAAGTAAAGAATAATTTAAAGGTAAACTGTCGTAAAGTAAATAGAAGAGATTACCTCGGACAATTTTATACCTGTGTTTAGATTATTGATTGTATGTTCTTTCCTTCAAACCTTTTACCGTATACGTATGTTTTTGATGAATTGCGTCACATAATTATCTTTTCATTTTGATGTAAACAAGTTGCAAAAACGATACATCTAGAATGTCTTTGAAACATGTTGGGTTCAAAACAAATCTTGACGGGGCATTTTTGTCCTTTTGGTTATTTGTTCTCTATCAAACATGTTTTCGATTAATGGACTTCAATATGTTTTGGTTTGATCTGCACTGATGAGACATAAATTGTTGAAATGTGCATATGCAGAAAATAAATAAACAGTAAGTTCGTTATTTTGTTATTCATTACCACTGGGCTGATGCCTCTGCTGGTGGACTGTAAGTACCCGAGGGTATTCACCAACCCAGTAGTCAGAACTTCGGTGCTAACGCGAAAATCGATTATATCGAAACGGGCAATATCTAAATTATGCAAAATTTTGTTTAAAACTAAGGATTATCTCCCTCATGCATACCTCTGTCCTTAGCTTTATTTTGGCTTTCCTGTTTAGATCCTTTTGGTTATTTCTTCTCTATCAGCTTAAACATATTTTCCGTTAATGGACTTCCATATGTTTTGGTTTGATATGCACTGATAAGACATAAATTGTCGAAATGAGCATGTGCAGAAAACAAATTAACAGTACTTTCGGTATTTTGTTATTTAATTCAAAAACTTATAACATTGTATTCCCTAACCACTTATTTTATTCCAAACTTGTAGTAAAACAACGTTGTCAATTCCTTAAAGATTTTTTCCCCCATGTTTGGTTTTTCTATCAGATTTTTGGACTCTTGTTTTATCCATTTAAAATCATTAATATTTTTTGTCCACGAATTCGCAATTTTGTTTTCATCATTTCGTTTTATACATTTTATGAGTAATCTTATAACATCTTATCAACTTCTATTTATTCTGTCACATTCATTCATGATAAAACCTTGCATATATTCAACCGATGAAAAACCCAGAAGAGTTCATATTCTCTCCAAAATTTTAATCACTTTTACCTCAAAAACGAGATCATTGACCTATCATTTTTTTTTTGCTGATTTCTAATATAAATTTATCTGGAAAATCATTGATTTTCTAATTTGTAAGCAGACCTCCTTAAATTAATAAACACACATTTATCCACAAACACTTATTGAAATTATGCTATAACGACACTTTGTTAAACTTCTGCATAATTCTTTTTTCAAAATCGCAAAAATAAACTTTGAAAAGATATAATGGTAAAGTTCTTGTATTTATCCAAACCTATAGATTCTTCAGGAAAAACCATCTTCATATCTTTGACGAACCTTTTAAAGTCCCAGTAGTCCATTTCTAAAATGTAAATGTAGCTTCAGTTAACATCAAAAGGCCTTTTGTCAAAGAGGTATATGCTCTTTATTTTTTTTAGATATGGTGTATTTGTACATGAGAAAATATCTCATGTGTACACTTTGTTCAATTATTATTATCTAAATTTATTTAAATTCTAAAACCGAAGGATTAACTCCCTCCATCGTAGTTTTGTCCTTAGCTATATTTGATATTACTGATTATTCGGATTTCGTTTGGTTTTATGCATTTTAANGATTTCCTTTGTTTGGGTTCTAGTGCTGCTGATGAGGAATAAATTTCCGAAATGGCCATACAGCCCATTAAAATTATTGCAGTTGGAGTTAACATATTTGTTATGGTCTCATGTTCATTTACTCCATATCCTTTCGTAAAATACTACATACGTATAAATATTCAAAACTTTAACCATAGTGTAGTAACTAATGCCGTTCTCCTTTGGGGCCGAAACTATCAAAGCGCTATAATATTAATGAGAAATTTTGGTCAGTTATCTCCCTGTACCAAGTTAATTATATATGGTTGAAGTAAAGACAATTTCTATTAAAATATCAAAACAGGGAATTGATATGCTAATTAAAATTATCTCCACTTTGAACCATACAAAACTAACTGGGTACAGGGAGATCACTGACCGAGGTTTCTCATTAAAGGCGTACTGTGTTTTTAGTTCTATAATTCCTAATACTAAGGACTTATACTTACTCATTTTACGTCCTTACTAATACATTAAGGCACAATGAAATATTTGTCTATTAATAATTTGTATAAAACTCTAGATTGGATTACTTTAAAGACGTTTAATTATCTACCTATGAGCAGACAAAAATACACAAAACTCACAGGGTATAGAAAGATGACTGTTATAGCAAATATGTAAGTGAACTGAAACCTTACTTTTAATCTAATCGGATCTCTCAATTGTGCTGTTGTTACATTTTACAATTTTAAATTACATTTCAGAAATTGAAAACATTATGTCCCCTTTTAATACCTTTTTGTTAAAATTTCAGCATTTTCAGTTTTGCAACAATTTTATACATTTTCGTTAAAACTGGTGGACTTTGAGTATTGCAGACACCAATATGATATCGAATACAGAAAATGCATAATTATGTTTTTAAACCCCCTGCTTTAGCGGGTCAGTGTATAGTGATTATGTTGTCCGTTCGATCGCCTGTTCTTATATCCGATCGTTAGGCAATAATTTCTCCTAAACTCCTTCATAAAATGCAATGATTTTTAAATACATAATGCCATTGTGCTCTAGCTATTTTAAATTCTAATCTTCTGATTGTTTTATTTCTTTTTTGGGGGGGAGTCCCTTAGTGAAACATGTACTTTATGTACTTGTCTTATTGTGGAATGGGGTGCCCATTTTGTGCACTGAA
The DNA here is from genome assembly GCA_002080025.1 of Modiolus philippinarum. NCBI lineage: Eukaryota > Metazoa > Mollusca > Bivalvia > Mytilida > Modiolidae > Modiolus > Modiolus philippinarum. The sequence goes on from MJUU01019148.1 coordinate 174,192, forward strand.
ACTTTCCCATAATGTTCAGTGCATATTGCCATTGTGCTGCCGCTATTTAGAATTTGATAGGATTTAATTTTGTTAATTTTTATTTCTGGAATCAAATGGGGGAGGGGTATTTCAAGGTTTTAATTATAGGAGGTTTTAATATTGCTGTAATCTATGACATATCAAATGCAGAAATGTATTTTTGTCATATAACTGAAACTTTAAGAAAAGTGCTCATGATTATTAAATTGACTTTATTTATTCTATTTTCGTTTGGCAAAATTACAGAGAGTTTCACTTATCATACCAAATAAACTAGAGATTCAGAGACTGAGCCTGCATCGCTCACATGACAAAATACTTCTCTGCCATGCATGACCAAAAATGATGTTTTTTTACCAATGAGGGTCAAATGGTTAGCTATATTTTCCATTAGCATTCATATTTTTTCCTATTGAAATAATTAAACTTTGCAAAAGACTTTCTATACATCATTCCAATACAATTAAGTTAATTTGCTACAGCAGTTTCAGAGAAAAAGATGAACCTGTGATTTTCCCATAGGGTCCGATGTTAACTTTGTTCCGTGTTGGCGGCCATGTTTTTTTATCAGATTAGAACAAAATGAGCAATCTTAGTTAAGGACCTTTAGTACATCATTCCTGTAAAGTTTTGTTGGATTTGCTTCAGCGGGTCAAAGGAAAAGATGAAAATGTAATTTTCCCATAAGGTCCAATGTTAAACTGTGTTCCGTGCAGACGGCAATGTTTTTCATCCAATCGGAACAAAATGAGCAATCTTTGTAAAGGACCTTCCATACATCATTTCTTTTTTTTTTGGATCGGAACGAAATGAGCGATCGTTGTAAAGGACCTTTAGTATATCATTCCTGCAAAGTTAGGTCGAAGTTGCTGCAGTGGTTTCAGAGGAGAAGATGAAAATGTGAAAAGTTAACAGACGACAGACAGACGGACGGACCGACGGACGACGGACGCCAAGTGATGGCAAAAGCTCACACTGACCCTTCGAGTCAGCTAAAAAAGCACTTTCGCTCTACCATTTGCTAAAATTACTTTAAGTTTCATCACTATATACATCATTATTATACGTTATATATATTACATACTGAAAAAAAATAAGTGATTGGTTACGGTTTCAAAATGCGAAGTTCACAAGTTCATATCGAGTGCGATAAATGTTTATTTCATTTGTTGCCTTATTAAAAACATACAGCATTGTTTTTCATATCCTTTCAGACAAGTACAAATACTGACAAAACTTGATATTGGAAGCGTATCTGCATTTGGTGATAGTCACTCAATGGTGTGAGTCGCAAATGCACGCAATATTCATAATTGTATTTCAATTACTATAAATTTTTCGCCTTTTCATAGACTGATAGGAAAAAAATAGAACGACTTATGTTTTGCAGTCATATGTTTTGCTGTACATACAGTAAAAGAAGATAAATTATTGTGCGAACCTTTGAATTTTATGTCATCTGTAGAAAATAGAAACTGATTTATAAATCCAAGATCCATAAACGAAGAAACATCTTGAAAAACTCTTATGCTACCACAGTGTTCACTTTATCAAGAAAAAAAAATTAATTTTTAATTTCATTTTCTTTTTTGAGTAGGGCCTGTAAGTCCCGTTTTGAAGTTGCATTTCCCAAGAAATATATGACGTTTCAAGCAAAAATGTAAACGTCATAATCTTTAGACGACATGTAGTGGCGGGAAACGTTTTCAAAGTAACATGTTATCGTAAATTCTAGAGGATCACATGACGAGACTTGCAGACGATAATGCTGACATATGTAACTCACCATAATAGGACTCTTCATTGATGTTTGTGAAATTATCTGTACTATCTGAAATTATGATCATAAAAACTATCAATTAAAAAGTAATCTTAAAAAATCTAGTTTCACATGGAACACGTATTTCCATACATAATCCACAAATGAGGAAAATGTCAATTTTTCACTGAAGGTTTTCCGTTCCTCTTAATTTTTTGCATTTATTGGGTCAAGCTGTCATTTGTGACTACAGAGTTTGCGTTTTTTTCTGTTTTTCTCTACCTTATTCACTTTATCTAACCCACGTTTGATAAAATTTGGAAGTTAATCAAAACAGTGGACAACCCTAGGCAATTTATTGCAATAGTAAGTATGTTTTATTGTTTACATAGTTATGCAAAAAATAATTCTACATAAACAAAAGTTAACATCTAATATCACCTTAGATACAAATCTTAAATGTAGAAAACGATTGCACTTGCCATTAAATTCACAGGCATAACTAAAAAATCGATAGATTGAATCACGTTACCACAACTTTTATTTAGCCTTACAATAATTATTTTACCAATATACCTCCCGCCGTTTACTATTGTAAATGCTTCAATAATGTTTAAATGCATCTAAATTTTAGCACACAAAGCAGTTTAATATAATAAAGTCAAATTATGTATTTAACATATGCGTTGTTAATTTTTCTTAAGTAGAATGGAGCGCTGTAATTTTTGGTGCATCTAAACAAGGTATCTATGAGGTTAAACAGTGTATGTAACTAAAAATTAAAATCATGAGATTTCCCTATTATGATAATATCAATTCATATCTACTGTTTATAAGCTACGGACATTGGAATTTGCTGGTTTTACTTAAAAAATTAGAGCAAAATATTTACAACAGAAATCTCTCGATGTAAAAAACAACGTTTGTAGAATACCGGAGGAACAAAGAAGTTGTATCAACAAAAATTGAAGTCAAAAGACATGGCCAAAACGAGAATACAGAAAACAATGACGTTAGACAGATACAATGCACAGAGTTAAAAACACAAAATTCAAAACAGGGCACTTACAGTGTGAACTCAAATGAAACTAAGAGTGACAACATGTGTTCCGGTAGTGTAAGTATGTCCGGCTCTGTAAACAGCATCTGTCACACTGTAAGTGAGTCAATCTAGGTAAAAGTCAAAATCGGTTAAAAAAAAGTTAATCCGGTAAGACGTGAATTTAGCTGAAAATATCCGCCGTCATCTGGGACACTGACAAGTCATATCTTTCAATGATGTTATGATGACTGTCGTAGAATTTCCTGGCGGATGAAATATTCATAGGCTGAACGTATGCCTGACTTAGCAGCTTTTTCAACAGTGTTTTGACACTATTAAAAAATCACTGTGCAAACTATATGCTCGACAGTAACGAATCAACTGTGAAATGTATACTCCAAGTCGGGCTGTCCCGAGTTCCTTTCGTTGTTTACCTTTGTCTTTTGTTTTATTTGTGTTTTTTCTGTGTAGTTCTTAAGCATTTTGTGGCAGGTAATTATAATTTTCAGCCATTGTAGGTGTTTCCAGTTGTGCCTTTTTTCCGTACGCTGAAGAGGTAGGTTTGTTTGCTGCTAAGAAAATGATTTGATTTCAATCATACGGCAATTAATCGACACAGAGTTTCTGTTTGTGCAACTTACATTCAAGTTTGTGTCTGCGTTTATTTCTTACTCACTACACATTGTAGGTTTATCTTACTTTTTCATATTAACGAATGATAAAGGTGATGAAAGGTCAGCATGCAGTGGAAGACCCGGGTTTATATCTCAGTAAACATGATAGGATAGTCTTACTTTGCTTATGCATGCATCTACCATAGAAGTTGTTCACCTTTGAAAAAGTATGGTTATTATGACCTACATGTTACGCTGGATTGATTAAAATTAAAATTTACGTCCGAATTGATACAAAAGTAGTTGAACTTGTCATGATCATATTGTCTTACTTGAATATTTATATATATCATGGGTCAGAATCCAAGCATAATTAGCTTAATTTCCGTTAAACTTAAATAACATTTGCGTTTTCGTCCGAATTCATATCTCGTACTCTCTATAGAATCATTTAAATTTGCAATTGCACGTGCGCATGTGAGTTAACTGTTCCATAAATGGTATTAAATTCTGTACTCCTAGGAACTTATATACTTTAAGGATAGACGGTAACTGTATTAACGTTTTACTGATGGCTGAGCCATCCAACGATTATACTTGTATAATTCATCATTTAAAAAGTAACTGTTGAACCGAAAAGCTCTGTGAAAATAGCAATGATTGACAACGCGCCTTTCAATTTAAATGCAAAATTGCACAACTAGTCGATCAATTGACATGCAAAATGTGCCGTTCAATGGTCAGTTGTATAATTTATTATTTAAAAGGTAACAGGTGAACCAAAAAGCTGTGTAAAATAACAATAACTGACAACACGCCGTTCAATTCAAATGCAAATTTGCACAACTAGTCGATAAATTGATATGCAATGTCACGTTCAAGGGTCAGTTATATAATTCATCGTTTAAAAAGTAACCGTTGAACCGAAAATCTCTGTGAAAATAGCAAAAACTGACAACGCGCCGTCGTTCAATTTAAATGCCAAATTGCTCAACTAATCGGTCAATTGACGTGCAAAATGTGCCGTTCAATGGTCAGTTGTATAATTTTTTATTTAAAAGGTAACAGTTGAACCGAAAACCTCTGTAAAATAACAATAACTGACAACGCGCCGTTCAATTCAAATGCAAATTTGCACAACTAGTCGATAAATTGATATGCAATGTCCCGTTCAAGGGTAATTGAAATCGAACAGGCGTGATCTGTTGCCGTAATAAACTTGTTGGCTCATTTTACGCTCTTTTTTGCGACTTAAAGCAGGCGTTGTTTTATTTATTTTCATAAATTTTCATAAATAAGGCTAAAATCCCTATAAATACAAAGCTTAGGCAAACACAAAAAATCTTTCATTGTTGCTTGTCATCTCGAAATCACCATAAGACCTTCGACAAAGTGGAAAATTTTTATCTTGCAGTTAGAACAAGACAGCCCTAGCACCGGTTAAGCTTGATTAATTTGTTCATTAAAAAAAATATTTAACAAACTTTATAAAACAAAAATCTTACAATTCGGAAATACTTCATCCCTTGCCATGATAAGTAAAATTGTCTCAGCGTTACATTTTGAACATTTGAATAATTGTTCAGGACTATCTTTCAAGAAATGATGGTCAACTACCGGTGGGAATACCAGATAACCTGAAGGATTTTCCTGAAAAAAAAAGTAATTTATTTCATTATTCTATAAATAAGAACACATTAAAACATGTTGCTATCATACTGTATCAATTTTTTGTTTTTATTGTTTATAATCTACAGTAAATAAAATTTGCACTCAATGATTTGAAAAGGGTGCATACCAATGATTCCAACTTTACCCGAAAAAATAAAGGGTTGTGACAATTTTTGTACCTGTACTAGAATTTCGATATATTAAAGTCTTTCGAACACTATTGAGAAAATTTGTAACATTTCACTTGCTTATTCCATTTGAAAATATTATAGCGGACAAGAAAAATAATTTGGAATTAAACGTTTTGCTGAACAGAAATGGAATATTCCCCTTTAAGTTTCGATTAAGGATTTATTCTCCTGGGGTTTCAATTTTGTTTAAATATCGTTTATAAAGAATTCTTTAAACTTGCCTTATAAAGGAAATTTTTATTAAGATTCATAATATTATATGACCTTCCACAATGATGTCAAAAAATATGCACCTACGCCCAATAGTTTTAGAGAAATGAAAAATTTTAATTTGAGACCAAAATTTACCATTGATCTTTGGCAAAATTGAGCCTATTTTGGGGTAGGGGTTATAAAAATCATTTTTCAAGAAAAGCATACAACTCATTTGCATGCTTTCTTTTCTGTTATATAATTGTTCAACTATTTTAACTAAATGTGGTGATTTTTTACTGTTCTGTTGAAAGAAAATTTTTTTTAAATCTTGATTTTTACAAATTTAACGTATGTTCAACGTGACCAATTTTCTTTCTAAAAATTCTTATATCATCACGGACTTAGGTTTTTTATTAAGGATATTTCTTCAGATTCAGAAGATCTAATAATCTGGAAACTTTGACAGAAAACTTGATGCGAGAAGTTGATATAGTTACCAAAGATAACCCCAAAATAAGCCAAATTAAACAAAATTTCCATAAACGACAAAAAATAAGATTTTCAAATGATGACAGCATAAAAAATGCACTCTGACATAGTGTTTTCTCTTCCAAAATGATTTTTGCAGGGTCTTTGCAATCTAAAAATATAGGTTTCGAGACAAGCTTAATGTAAGAAAATTAAGACCCCTCGGGAGAATACATCCTTTTCAACTACTACTTAAACTACCATTATATAACATTTAGAGACCAAATTAAATAAAGATAACAGAAAATATCTCCATGGGACACGGATTCTCCCGCCATACATATATATAGGCAAACAGGATGTAGATGAGTGACGGACTTGAAAAGGGGATATACGGTACAACTCATCATACCAAATATCAAATCATTCCTGCATACACAAGCTAAGAAATCCTTGACGAAAATTTCGGACGTACATACAGACGGATGTACGGACGGACGTACGGACCAGGGTAAAACTTAATGCCCCCGTCGCCTAACGGTGGGGGCATAAAAACAAAGAACTTAATAAATTACATAATGACACAAAACATTTTCCCTATGACTAAATGAATAACTTATTCTGATTAAATAATAATTTTCAAAGACTAAACAGACTCAAGATGAAGGTCGATGAAAAACAACAATCAAGGCGTTGTTCTATTGCAAATTACCATGTCTTTGTATATACTTTGTTTCAAGCGCATTTACTCCATATCTTTTCACTGTTTATCATCAATCTCATTTAAAATTACGTCGGAAATCCCATATCTACATACATGTATGTTTTTGTAATTATGGATTTCCTTTGTTTGGGTTCTAGTGCTGCTGATGAGGAATTAATTTCCGAAATGGCCATACAGCTCATTAAACTTATTGCAGTTTCATGTTCATGTACTCCATATCCTTCCATAAAATATGTACGTCAAATAGCTTATTTACTGAAATATACACATTTGAGTAAAACTTCAAAACATATTTGCTCTACACGGTAAGGAGAATGTTTAGGTGTCTTGCCACGAACCCAAATTTGATATTTAATAATTAATTAATTTATTTATTTAAAATTGCAGAAAGAGAATCCATTTGGTTTACATTGTATTACAATACAAACATATACATGTATTCAACAAAACCATAATGAAATAAACAAATATAGGGAAGATAAATATCAGCTAACGGTTTCGTCTCCTCAGTTCTAATGACTGTGTAATAAAAATGACAACTCCATTTATATATTCAGGTGTTAATTGTCTAAAAATATTAGCTAGTCGTTGGTGAGTAGGTTTTAAATTAAACTCATTTTAGTTTTTATTAAATTTTGTTATAGTTGATTATTAATTTTACAATCGAAGAAAGAAAAAAGCATTTCGTCTTTTCTGTCTCGATCCTTTTGGTTATTTGTTCCCTATCAGCTTTAACATGTTTTTCGGTTATTGGACTTCCAAACGTTTTGATTTAATCTGCACTGAAGAGACATAAATTGCCGAAATGTGCAAATGCAGAAAATAAATTAACAGTAAATTCGGTATATTTTGTTATTTACTATGTTTCTGAATTTACATATTCTTTGTTGTCTAGGATTCTTTTTGTATCTTCTTATTTGATCAGTAATCCATGGTCAATAATTCTAAATTTAGTTATATTTTTCCTTCTTTCTTTTCCTTCTTTCCTTACCTGATTTTGGCTTTACATTTAGATCATATTGGTTATTTGTTCTCTATCAGTTTTTAAGCATCTTTGAGTTTATGGTCATCCAAACGTTTAGATTTAATCTGCACTGAAGAGACATAAGTTGTCGAAATGCGCATATGCAGAATTTAAATTCACAGTAATTTCGGTATTTAGTCATTCTATTTCGATCCTTTTTATCATATTTAACATGTTTTTCGTTTATTGGACTTCCAAACGTTTTGATTTAATCTGCTCTGAAGAGACATAAATTGTCGAAATGTGCATATGCAGAAAGCAAATTAACAGCAAATTCGGTATATTTTGTTATTTACTATGTTACTGAATTTACAATTTCTTTGTTGTCTAGGATTTTATTTTGTATTTTCTTATTTGATCAGTGACCCATGGTCACTAATTCTAAATTTAGTGAAATTTTTTCTTCTTTCTTTTCCTTCTTTCCTTAGCTGATTTTCGCTTTACATTTAGATCATATTGGTTATTTGTTCTCCATCTTTGATTTTTTGGTCTTCCAAACGTTTAGATTTTATTTGCACTGAAGAGGCATAAGTTGTCGAAAGCGCATATGCAGAAAGTAAATACACAGTAACTTCGGTATTTAGTTATTCTTTATTTGAGTTGTTTAAATGAAAAAAAAATATATATTTTAATTAGAATATTTACCAAGAAAATTTGTGTTGCCTTCATTAATGATTGTATTTTTGTATTTACAAGATTATTATAATATTCTAAAACTGTATTTTTGATACTGCTCTGTAAGTTTTTGGTGTTTTTGTTTAGTTTGATAATTATTCGACTGTTTTATATCTAGTTTGTTTCCTTTTTTAATTTCATTGGCATATGTATACCACGAGTAAGTTTCTTCTCTATATAAAAAATTAGTTGAATAAAACTCTGATAAATCATGTTGGATTGCTATCCAACGATGTGATTCGTAACCACTTGAACAAACAGGCAATATTATATACTAGGCTGTTTTAACCTAGGACACTAACGTTGTAGCAGAAGCTCTGCGTTTTTTGATGAGAGAGACATTTATGCTAAATAAAAAAATGATACATTTGTTATGAACTGAAACACGCTAATCTCGACGATAGGGGTATAAACATATCGTTACAATACTCTGACTTAAAATTTTAACAATTAATTATAAAAAAAGGTGTATGTTCAAACGTAATGCAAGTTTTTCAGGTAAAATAAAACTTCATTAAACTTCATGTAAAACAATTTATACGACAAGAAATATTTTCAAGAAGGTAGTGATCAAAAGTTTAATATGTTACGTCTCGTTAATCGTCTCAAAAACACAAACACCTTTACACACTTTACTTTGCTTCAATTTGCATCAACAGTTTAAGAGAACATTATGAAAATATCCTTTTCTATAAGGTCAAATGTATAAGTTTGTTCCATACTGAAACTTGTGAGTACAGGGTATGTACGTCTCGTTCAATTTGGAACTGTCGGAAATAATTTGTACCAAGAAGCTGCATTTTTCACAAAAAACATATGGTACTTCAAGGAATAACTTTGGAAGTCATAATCTTGCAACGTCAAATTTTGAAAAATATGTAATATGGCGCTAATGTTCACTATCAAATCAAACCAAAAAAGCGATCGTTGCAGAGGATCTGGCGATACATCATTCCAGTACAGTTTTGCTTTACATCAATTGCTTCAATAATTTCATAGAAGATGATATATACACATACTGCCTGCAATTGATGATGATATACTAGAATACCACACTAAGGAAGTATATCACCCGAGACGCTAGTCGAGGATGATGTTCTTTTCTGAGAGTGGTAATCTTGTATGCCATCCGAAATTAAAGGCAACATGTGCAATTGCGATGCAATTATTGGTGCATATTCTATCGGGATTATCATATATAACTTCTTTCCGGGCGAGTACTCGAGTAGTCGCTCGAAAAAACTTTCGAGTATTCATGTATTAAATCTTGTCCGAGTTGACATTACTAGTAAATATACTTATTGCATTTCAAAATTGCTTTTTATTCTGTGATAAATACTCACAATTGTACCCTAAGAATTTCTATCAAAATGGAAAAAAAATCAGTTCATGACCTGAACCCCTATTACACCAGCTCGGGAACACATGAAATATCGACCCACTAATTTCATTTTCGTTTGGATGATAAAGGACCAGAACGCAAATTGCTAGAGCAGACTTGACAAGAACGGACTTTACAAAAACAGACTTGGTAAGAACAGTCATGTCCAGAATTGGCAGAGCGGGGCCTCATGGTGACTTAAAGTTGAAGAAAAACAAAAAAGCGTTGTTCCATTGCTCGGTTATATCATGTATTTGTAGAGACTTTGTCTCATTCTCAAATATCATTTCATTGTTAATTTAGGTAGAACGGTTACGGCCAAAACAGACTTGATAAGAACAGTCATGTCCAGAATAGGCAGAGTGGGGCCTCATGGTGACGTAAAGTTGACGAAAAAAGCGTTGTTCAATTGCTCGGTTACATCATGTATTTGTAGAGACTTTGTCTCATTCTCAAATATCCTTTCATTGTCAATTTAAGGAGAACGGTTACGGCCAAAACAGACTTAGGAAGAACGGTCATGACCAGAGCTGGCTTTTATGGCAGTCATATGCATGGCTAGAACAGATATAACCGGCGCTCATGATTCTAGGACCAGACAAGACATGATCTAGGACTGTTCTTAGTCTTCTCCAAGTAAATTTCAAGTTACCAGATCTCATGAATGCTTTCCAAGTAAACTTTACGAAAGATTATGTCTGCATCGAACTTAATGTTCTTATTTAGATCGGAACAAAATGGAGCAATCTTTTTAAAGAACATTCTTCAATTTATTTCTATTCCTGTAAATTTGGTTGATATTACCTCAAATACCGGTATGATTTTTCTACCAGGTCCAATGTTAAACTATGTTCCACCTTCGCGTTCATTTTTATTGTCGGATCCGACCGAAATGAGCAATCTTTGTCGAGAACCTTTCATACATCATTTCAGTAAACTTAAGTAATTTTTGACTAAATAGTCTCAAAGCAGATGCAGAAAATGATGTTTTTCCCATAAGATCTAATATTAAACAAGTTTGGCTTGGCGATCATATTTGTTATTGTATAGTAACTAAATGAGCAATTTCTCCAAATGACCTTCCAAATAGAATTACATTAAAGATTCTCGAATAGGGTCTGTAGGTCTCGTCATGTGACACCGAGAATTCATGAGAAAATCACAATTCGAAAAACGTTTCCCGCCAAAAATAACGCCTGAAGATTATGGCGTATAAGTTTTTGTTTTCAATGTCTCATATAATTTCGCTAAAAATGTAACTTCCGGTAACAAATTATGTGCCCGGAAGTTTCAAAATTGATCGACACTTATGAACCTATTATATAGAGTTGTTTAAGATTAGATGATCAAAATTATGTTTTTCTGGCACTCAATTTTTTTAACAGATCAAACCTAAGCAATTTTTGTAGAGGACCTCTTTACATTATGTTTTTTTTTAAATATCAATTAGCAGTTTCAGAGGAGATAATAAAAACTTCAAGTGAGCTAAAAAGTGAACAGACAAGCAAACAAATAACCAAAGACATAAAAAAAGTATTCCGAAGTTTCTGTTAACTTAGATTCTTCATATGCGCATTTCGACAACTTATGTCTCTTCCGTGTAGATTAAATCAAAATATTTGGAAATCCATATACCGAAATACCTGCTAAGGCCGATGGGGAACAAACTACCAATAAGATCTAAATAGAAAAGCCAAAATAAGCTAAAGACAGGGCTTTGCAAGCGGGAGATACTCCTTAGTTTTGAACATTTTTTTTGTTAAATTAAGATATTGCAAGTTTCCAGTAAGTGAAAACCAAACCGTAAGTCTAAAATGAGCAATTCAAAAGCAAAAGCCAACATCGGAAAACAAAGAAACAAAGACACGGCACAGAGACAAAACCTGAACCGTTGTGATATTTCTCTATATCATTCGTTGAAGTGGGGCTAATTATTTATACTATAACTTATCCGAAATTCTGATTATCGCAAAATATTCGACGAATGATCGAACAATGCACTAATTCACGAATGCGCGTATCACAATGTTTTTCGATCACGAGTTGAATATTTTCGATAATCAAAATCTAGGATTAGTTATTGTTTGTATTATATAGAACAGTTCTCGTATATTTAATGGTCTGATTTAAGATATTTTTCATGCACTACGTTTTCCATGTTAATCCGCTAAGACGCTTACTTAACAACAACGTTGGCGACGTCTATTGTGACGTCACGTACTAGAGTGAAAATTATGGAAAATAATTTCACAGTTAATTGTCACTTTTATTTCACTGAGAAATTTCAATCTTTCAATGTCCTCTATATAATAAAACGTTGATATAATAAGGGTTTTAATATAGTTTACAATAATTACCTCTCTTATGTTTATCAAAGTGTTGTCATGAAGTGGTCGAACTAAAATGTCTTTATAAGAATATGCAGTCCATTCTTTATAATCAGGTTTACATCTGTTTGGCGGTTTTCGTCTTCGTCCTGTTCTCACACATTTAGACACGGCCCAGAGTGCTAACGGGGAGCCGCTGTGTAAAACTGCATTCTTAAACAGACCTGCAACAAAGAAGGAATAGTAAGAAAACAGTTTTTTAATAAAGGTTTGATTAAAAATTACTTATAACTATTTCATTTATAGATTAACACGTTGCTGTATGACCAAATTTTGTTACCATGTTTGAGCATGTTGGCAGGGTGATCCTACCATACCTTGTGAATCATAAACTGTTTAGATGTCATTAATAGGTTGATTATCATAAAAGTTTTACCAGTTGTTCTGACATTGATTGATGAGAGAAAGTTGACCAGAGTGGTTGTTACAATTATAGTAAGAAATTATCATCATAATTTTAAACTAGAGGAGGTTTTTTTGAAGCGGTCAGTCAAAGGTATAAATTTTCTATAAGGAATCCATCGCAAAATAATCTGCATAAAATCGGAATAAAAACTAAATTGTAATTGTAGGCAATATCCGCTGTCACCCGAAATTCCATCTCATCTCAGCACAACAAACTACCTATGAATAAATTTTCGACGATAAAGTTGAATTTTGTTACGTATTTTGGTGACCACATTGAAAATGGCGCAATTTTAAAAATCCAGTTTTTCTTAGGTTTATCTAACTTTATGCAAAATTTCATTTGATTACATCACGTCATTCCAAAGTAACGATCGGACGAAAATTATTGGAAGAGTACTTATAAGAAGAATAATAAAAACAACTAGATTTGCAATTGCAAGCAATAGCCGATGTCACCCAAAACTCCCTGTCCGATTCTTCCATCTTATTCGCAGCCTCAAAATCTATCTAGAAATCAATTTTCGTTGCATTCGGACAATGTTGAAATCTTGACGTATTTTGGCGGCCATTTCGAAAGTTTTAAACCCACAGCATACAACTTCAGATGGTGCTCCAACTTTGTGCCAAGTTTGAAATCAATTGGTCCAGCCATTTAAAAATAATCGCTCGGACAAGAATTATTGGAAGAATAAGAAAAATAAGAATAATAATAATCAGAAGAAGAAACGTAGAATAACAACATGTCACCGTGACTACGTCTGGGGTGACATAATTATAAGAAACGTAGAATAACATGTGTCATCCCAAGCCTTGTCTGGCGTGTTATAGTAGGAAACAAATGATTTTTTGAGATTCGCCCTTTTTGGGCTCATTTATCTCATAAACCGTACTTGCGATATGAAATCGTTGACAAACGCCAAGCTGAATATTACTGTAGCACTATGAAAAAAAAATCCCATCAAAAATTGGATAAGTAATATATATTCTATTTGACCACCTTTTATCTTTAAAAAAACGACGGGGTCACTATCCCCAAAAAATCTTAGTCTTTCTTTTGTGCTAAGAAACATTGAATTGCAGTTTCATAAGGACTGATCAACTCGAACTGAAGTTATTGACCAAAAATAGAAGTGGCTACAGACTACGAGACAACGACTGCACCATATTATAATAGGGCTTGTTAGTCTCGTTCATTTTTGCAACATCTGGGCACATTTTTACTCGGAAGTTACATTCTTAGCAAAAACATATTTCGTTTCAATGAAACAAATTGGACGTCATAATCCTGAATGATCATATTTTTGCGAGAAATGTTTTCAAACTGCAGTTTAATCGTGAATTCTCGATGTCACATGACAAGACATAAAGATCCTATACCACGTCATTCTTAGGACGTATCAAAAGCGTAAATTTCAACAAGTTGTTCAAAATTTACAAAAATCAAAATAATTACATCATGCATGTTTCTTTTAAGATATACTTTAAGTCTATAAAAAGAACAGATCATCATCAGGCAAAATTCGAAAAATATTAGATGAAGTTATATTTATTATTTTACCCTTGGATAAATCTGACACCAAATGAAGTCCAACGTCCCCCGCTCCTGCACTGTGTCCATACAAAGTAACACGAGACTGATCTCCATTGAAAAAATGTATATTTTCCTGCACCCACTTCATAGCTTTGACTTGATCTAATAATCCATAATTCCCGTCGTATCCCTTACTTTTGTTAGCATAAAACCCTTTTGAAGAAAAAAAAAAGATTGAGATTTACAAAATGTATCTTTATTCGTATTGTTGGTTTTATTATAATAAACTTTTGTTCTCGAAGCTTGAGTTTGGACTGCAAAGTCCGCGTCGACAGACTCTGAATTCTGCAGCTTCGAAATCATTACATAACTTTTAAATTAGGAAGTTGCTAGTTGGTGCATAAATCTGCTGATTTACAGTAACCAACTATCTAAATAAATGATTAAATAAAATAAGATAAGGTAAAGTAGATCGGAAAAAAACTTATTTCTTTCATGAAAATTGTCATGGTTTTCTTTTGAGCTAGTTTCACTACAAAAAAGTAAGGAAATTGGGTAAATGTCAAAAAGACAACATGGCATCTCCAGGCCCAAATTAAAGCACACTAGTTCTGGATACAAAAATCCACATTAGTTCATGAAATATTTGGATTAGGCCAAAACAAGTTATTTTTATGTTTTGCATCAGCGCGTACATTGAAAATATGTGATTAAAAAACATACCCCTTGATATTGGATGTTGTCTACTTGACATTTACCCCATTTCATTTTTTTTCATAAGATATATTTTGCGGTTTTTTTTTTGCAATGAAAATGTTAGTTTAATTATCAATTAGGAAGACAACATTTTTCTTATAGAAGACTGTCTTAAAGAATCGACATATACTGAAATGGCAAAAAATGAACAATATTGAAACTATATCATCACCTGATTCGAATTCATTCTGAAAACCAACCTTTTGTTACATAAAAATGTGCTATTTTCAAAGATTCTTTTCTTGTTTTTTTTATGTTAATTTGTTTGCCTCACACTCTACTGAATTTCAAAAATAAAGTTGAAACCAAACACAGAAATAAATTGGATTGACCTTATTAGTAGAAATACCAAATACCTCAACATGTTTTGTCATGATATATGATGACAAATCCCTGAAGCCTTTTTTTCACTTTTTTCACTTTTCTTTACTTAGATGCGTTTTAATCTGCAGGTGTTGTGTTACCAAAATTTGGCATCCAGGCGCATAAACGATTGATTTCAAGCGATTATATTGGTTTGAAACATAAAAATAAAAAACGTGCCAGTAATATACCACAAATAAGAGGTACTGTTTTGTGCTATATGAAAACCTGTAAAGTATACAACTTTTTCAATTATCTGATAATTTACCGAAGAATAAGATTTTTTTTGTGTTGACTGTTATATTATTTCATGATTTCTAAGCTAAATGATATTGGTTTTACCTAGAATTCCAAGTCTGTAATTAAATGTCACTACTATTATCTGCTCAGTTTCTGCCAGAAATGTGCCATCTATCATGGCGCCCATTCCTGCTATGTTCGATCCTCCGTGGATATATAGTAAAACAGGGAATTTCTGTCTGGAATTTGAAACCTACATAATATAATAGTTCGCAATACAATTAGACTACTAACTCAATGACCTCAATCAAGAAATGACAATACGTAATTTTGAGAGATGGGTCAAACCCTGGAAACGGGGAAAAGACGGAAAATATTCCGTTTTTTTTTGTCTACCGGTAACTAATTAGCAGAGATGGTAAGAGCTAGGATATTGAAACTAGGTGGGCTGTTGGTACGGCACTTGAAGTTTTGCATATTTAACTCAGAATTTTCAAATTCGCGCCAATTGCTAAGGATACGGTAAAAAGGCGGGAAAACCAAAGTGCTCGAAAGTTTTTGTTAATAAACCTCTAGATAATAAAAAAATAGAAGTGTAAGAGGAGAGGATCTTCAAATGCATTTCCCAAAGGCCAAATGTTTCCTTCTGGTGGCCATCCTTGATGAGTAACAGACATAGTTTACAAAAAGGACCACTAAAAGACTATTATGTTCAAGTTTGGTTCTAACTGGCTATGTATCTTTAGGGAAGAATATCTTTCAATGCTTTCCCAATGGGTTCCATGTTAAACTATGTTCCCCGCTGTTGGCCTTCTTGAATCTGATGAAAACTTTCCGGACACATTTTTAAAGAAGACCAACCAAGGAGAGTTGTGACCAAGTGTGGTTCAAAATGGTCAGGTGGTTTTAGAGATCTTTGAATGTGTTTTCCAATAGGATCCAATGTAAAATTCCTCCCTAGCAGCCATTTTGGATGAGGCATGTCAGACAATTTCAATCATGAGGATCATATGTGGTCCTCGACATGATGAACATTTTTGCATCTAAAACTTACCTCCACCTTATTTTTTTCACATATAGGGAAAATGTATAATATTTGACAAATAAAGAGCAAAAACTCCTTAATTGGCATTCAGATTTTCTTCAAAATTTCCACGTCGGTAGATCTTCATATGCTCAACATTTTTGAATTTTCAAGTTGACCTCTATCTGTTCTTTTTTTTCTTAATTAAAAAAAAATCATTGAAATTCTGAATTTTTTTTTGAAAAGTGCGATAAATCTAAAACAGGTTATCAGATTTTCTTCAAAATTGCAGGGCAGGTAGATCTTGTCCTGCTGATCTCTTTTTCTAAGTATCAAATTTTTGATATCTGTAACGGTTTTTGAGTTATTTGCCAAAAAAGCAATCTACCCCTATGTGTTTTTTTCGTATTGACAGCCATGCTAATTGGTTCTCGGACTAATTGAACACAGTTTTGATCGAAACACCCTTTTGATGATTCAGGTCAATATTGGTTAAA
>MJUU01019153.1:9363-41517 GCA_002080025.1 Modiolus philippinarum
ATTTCAAAGAAAAGGTTCGCAAATGATGACAATGTAAATTATCATTGCAATTTATTCATTTATTTTATTTATTCTTATTTTATACCGTATATCGGTGTATTTTCATGCGTGTTTAATTTTCGCTGTCTTAGCGAAAATAAGCCTTGTTGTAAAATCCACTGATTATTCAAAAAACATTAAATAAAACATTAAATGCAAGCTATGAACACAGCGAATAAACCCCTATCTTACTTTAAGGTACCAACATTTGCGGACAAAAGCCGAGGCGAAAATAACCCGATATACGGTATATATTTATTTTATGTTTTTTCTATACACTAAATAGAACAATTACGTTAGATTATAAAATTTGATTTTTTGCTTCTCCTTATAATGTTTTTTTTAAAATATCATATCATACAAGTTTTAATACGTTTTTTTTTCAAAATATAATCTACCAAAAGTTAACAATCATAATTGCAATACTTTGGGAAATTGAATAAATATGTCCTTCTGTTTAAAGATAATTTTGTTAAATTTGAATTGATATAAAAAAATCCTTCAATACTTGGAAAACTTAAAACAAAATAAATAACTGGATATTCCTGTGAAGTAATCTTACAGTGAAAACCTGAAATGTACATTTTTCTTAACGAATATAGCATGCACTTTTATGTAGAATGATTTTTATACAAATCTCACATCTGAAGTTTTTTGAAAGGCAAAAAGCAAATTCGGACTATAAACGTTGCATTTGACCTACAAATGTAAATATTTTGGAATATAAAGATATTATTATCGAACAGTATTTTCAAAATAAAAGTTTCATTTCTAGGTGAAATTCTGTACATTATTTCCTATGAAAATCCATCTAAATTACCGAGAGAAAAATATTAAAAATAAGCGAAATTTTGGACCGATTCTTAAAGTATTTGCAAATACATTTATATGAGTGGCTGTTGTAAGCTTTGTCCAGTCAGTACATGTACTTGAATCCATCCACTATTAATTTTTTTCTCATTTCGTAACGTAATTATCTATCGCCATTTAAGTCGAGAATATTGAAGTATTTTTGTCTTTATTTATCACAGCTAAATCGTTTGAGCATCTTTTAGAAAGAAAAAAAAACATTGAACTATAATACATCCCATTGAAAATTACCTTTTACCGGTATTATGCATTTTAATTTTTTCTCTGAAAATTTGTATTTATGTAAATCTTATTTGTATTTTAAATGAAAAATTATATCAATTGATATTTTGTTTTAAAAAAGAACATGTGTTTATTGCATTTAAAAGAAGAATATCTTTTATTTGAAATGTAGGTAAAAATAGTTTAAATGCTAAGTAGTAGACAGAGAAAGAGCTAGAAAGTGGAGACTTTAAAATATAAATATATATTGACTGCTGCAAAATCACAAAACATAGATTTTCTTACAATTGAAAAAAAAATTATGAAAAGTCTTTACCATTTATATATTACTTTTATAGGGTCTGTAAGTCTCGTCATGTGACACCGAGAAATCACGATGAAATTGCAATTTGAAAACGTTTCCCGCCAAAATATGACGTTGCAGGATTATGACGTTCAAATTTTTTGCTTGAAACGTCATATATTTTTGTTTAAAATGCAACTTCCGGGTGCAAGTTTTGGTCCCGGAAGTTCCAAAATTAGACGAGACTTACAGACCCTATTGCATATCAACCTGCATACGCTAAAATACATTAAATAACACAAATACAAGCACCCATGTACTTTCTAAATGTCTTATGTGAACCATTTTTTCCGAAAAATACACTTAAGTTGTCTCTTGTCAAGTTTTCTCCGAATTTTCTTTCAAAGGTATTATTTTTGTATTATCACTATTTTTAAAACGGATTATATAAGCAAAAAAGACCTATTGTGATAAACCCAAATGTCTTAAAATCATATATCATGTGAAAAAAAATAAATTAGTTTGTATACATGGATTGCACATCTTTTCCATTCCGGATTTGACTCTTCATTTCGACGAGGTCATCTGGGGTCAACCGGAGGAAAAATGACGTAATCCAACGTTGGAGCAAGGGACAGATATTTTCTACCAATGAATCTTACGTTGTTATTCAACATATAGGTAAAAAATCGTTTTCAACTGACAAAGAAATCCACGAGGAACATTTCCAACCCACAAAAAACGAAACTTGAATGGAAATGAAGAAATTACTATCTTCGTCTATCAGCGTCTTGGAACCAGTTTTGTACCAGATTACTCCTTGTTTGGCTAAAATAATGAGTAATCCCGCAAATGCGCAATCGGTGTATTGTCCTGATATATAAAAGTTGGATAAAAATGCCTTAAAGGCTTTTTACAACAAAAGGTTTATGTAAAATATTTGTAGTTATAATGTCGGAAGTTGACAAAACTAAATGAATTACTAAACAGTTTTGTAAAACGTAAGATATTCTGTGTACATGAAATAACCATTAATTGGACTTTAATGCTCAGTACTATGATCTCTACTATTTTTTATTGTTCGGAACTCTGATTCAAGACAATACCGGGATGATTTTTTTTTTAAAAACTGTTTACGACTTTTCAATGAAAATTGCTTTTGAGTTGCTACCAGACACTACCGTATTGAAAGTTGGGATTTTGAGCGCCATAAACCGGATTGACCAACCATTTCTTGTGAAATGCCTGAAGCAAGTCAGGACCATTGCGAACCAAGTCAGGACCATTGCGATATTTCCTGTGGTTTCCACCTGATTTGTCTTTTTGTCTCTTGGACTTCGGCTTTAGAAAAATATGGTCGGTAATTTTGTTTTACTCCTATTTGCATCGTATAACAATAGCATTTCATGGTATTAGCTATTCCGAGCTCACGTAATTTGCGCTTGTGTATTGATGTGCTTGTTGTGGAGTTCGGTGATTTTTATTTTGTGCTTGATTAGAGTTTTCAAATAGGAAATTATGAAGCGCTTATATGGACTCACCCTCCTTGCACAAAAAGGATCAAAAATCTAATTTTTTGCTAATTCTAAATGAAAAAAAAACATTTTACTATCAATACTACAATATATAATTATAAATGTAGGCAATTATTCAGGGGCCGACTCCGACCTTCCGTTGGGTGTGGGGTTTTCTCACCGTTCATTGAAGATCTTATGGTGGCTTTGAGTTGTTATTACTCCCCTTTGGGTCATTGTCTCTTTGACATATTCCCCGTTTCCCTTCTTTTTTCTAATAAATTGAATAACATAACATGAAGCTCAAAATCTCTTAGAATTTAGAGATAAAAATGGAAGGATTCTAATCTAACATTACCAATAAATGTTTTAATTCAAAACTTTAGAAAGCCGTTGGTACACTTTAAGGTGTCTGCAGGGTATTATTTTCCTATTATAGAATTTTGTGAAATTTTCTGTGTAGAAACGCAATTGTATTATAGTTCAAAATATAAAATAAAATTTGGGGGTCACCGTGCATTTAAGCGCAAAAACTGAAATTGAAAATTTCAGGATTTTGCACAGAAATGTTAGGGAAAATGGTTATATGAGAGGACAGCTTGAAAAATTTATTATAGATTTTGTTCATACTTTGCATGTGTTTTGTAATCACCGTTGAAATAAGAGAGATAAATTGCGAAATGTTAATTTCTCTAGTGATATCTATGTTAAATTCTTTTATCAAATTATCTCCCTTGTATAATTTCTGTGTTCTGCAAATACACCTTCAGATTTAAAGCTTGTGTGTGTTTTTTTTCACCTTTTGGTAATGGAAATGTTGTGAAAGTGATTAGGAATAATAATTTTAGATTCTTTGGAACTTTCTTGACATTTCAAATAACTATTTTGTTAAATTTTTTAATGAATGAAACCTAAATGAACAATTGTAAGAAAAAAATGGCGGAATAATACCACTGAGACACCTTAAACATGAGAAAACTATCTATTGCTTTTATGTAAAGCTTGGTCAGGCTGTTATGAAACATCAAGATTCTAAACGACCAGTAACAGATTAAAAATCAGTTTGCTAGTATAATTTGTGTTCATATTTTGTTCTGGTAAAGGGATCTATAAATATTTTGAAAAATGCACTTCAAACCTAAGTTTTCATGAAAATGAAACGAATAAATCTCTTTTATTCCATAAGTAAGCTCTCGTTTACCTGAAACATTGAATAAAGTATCAAACATTTCTATAATAGGAATACATTCGATAGGAAACCGATTTAACTTTTTTTTTATCTCAAATGGTGGTTGGTGCAGACGTCAACCAACTCGGTTGAGCTTAACGTTATTCTCGTAAAGTATTAGTCTGCGCACAGGTTCTTTTCGAAATAGCAATTAACAATATGTTTCCCCCGACTATGAGGACGACAGCAAAGTCATAGCTGCCGGAGAAATCAACTATTTCCCTTCGTGACCTGAAGGAGTAAACTAATTATAGTGCTCAAATACAGTAAATGGTTCTATTATTACATGTATGTTTATTGTTTAGTTTGTGATCAATCATAAAATAAAATGAATCCCCCAGTCAGTTCCTTCAGTAATTATCATATTTGAATCATTTGCCACGAAAATCTATTACGCAATTGAGGTCATGAGCCATAATTGATTGAGATTAGTCGATATATGAAAATGTATACATATAAACAACTGAAAAATTTCTAATTCAATTTTAAGAGGAGCCAATAATCTTAAAATTATCCAATAAAATTGCCCATATGCATCAAGAAAATTTCCGACATCATGTTTTATTTGATGTAATGTATACTGCCAAGATCCAGCTTATTGCATAAAATTTATCCTAATAAAAATTTTCCTTTCACCAGAAAAGTGAAAGCCGTCTTGAACTTACAATGGTTTATGAGTAGAGCTCATTGTTGAAGGCCTCATGGTGACTTCAAGATGAAGAACAACAATAAAACCGCTGTTCCATTGCTTGAGTTCTACCATGTATTTGTAGAGACTTTGTCTCATGTACATTTACTCCATAAGACCATGTCTTGTATTTCTATAGATTGATATATATCAGTCACTAAAGCACTGTCATAAGTATTTATTTAGAAGTCTTTAAGTGCGACTCTTTTGGTTAAGTAAACGTTACAAATATTTTTTTTCGCTTGGTTGGCCACATAGCATGTAGATATTTAAATAGGGGGTCGGGCTTACTTTCTCCAGTCAACTGATTTATCTTTATGTATCTGCTAAATAGTAGAAGGCTGTAATATTGAAAATTTTTCTCTCGTATATTCTGTGGTCTCTATATCATAATTCATTTTTTTTAATTTTTGATATGAAATCGCAATGTTAATTTTACTAATTGTGTTTATATATATTTAATACGATTAGTTCAGTCCGCCTTTTCAAAAATAATTATTTCAACATTAACAAAATTGCAATTTGAAATATGTTTTTTTTCTGATTAGACGATAATTTTTATGAGTTTCAATTGAAATAAAAATATCCTTTGTACTAAGAAAACTTTAAACAAAATAAGTTTTGAGTATTTATGTGAAATAATGTATCAGAGAAATAATTAATGCAAGGAAAACTTAAATAGATTATTGCCATTATTATGTTATGGCAAAAATAAGTTTGAAGTCTTCTTTCCAAAGTTTTGCATTTCACTATAATAAATGGAATTTTTTGTCGATTTGTGTATTTTTAACAATTGTTGGGTTTACTATTGTCTAAAGTCATTTTTATATAAATTGTGTCATATGATAAAATTAAACTCTCACAAATAATGACTTTTGAAAGGCAGAAAAATGAAAAAGGCGGATAAATAAAATAACTTAATTTTCAAGAAAAATTTTTTGATGGTGGAAAAAAAGGCCGTAAGCATTACTTTTGATGACTGCAAAATAAATAATTTTATTCGCATCGTTCACAACTTTGTAATTTTCAAAAAGTTAAAAAAATTATATGAAATATTACTTACATGACTTTACTAAGTCTGATTTTATCAAAATGGGATAAGAAATGTCATCAAGATATTTTTGAAATAAATGTATAATGCAAAATATTAGTAGTAAAACTATTAAATTCAGACATTTTACAAAGCTTGGATAGAAAAAAATTATACGACATCTTAAAATGTACCATAACATAGATTTTTGATTGACAAAACAATTAAACCAGAACATCATAAAATAGATTCACTCTTTGCTAATCAATTTTGAATTAATGAATGAGGTCCGTCACTTGAATGTTTTGATCTTTGGTGCAATAAAAGAACTTTCACAAACGATTAGCCAGAAATTCTCAGATTATGAATATCTATGTGCAAGAAAGGGACTAAATTGTCGAATTTGCCATCCATCTGCAGTACTCAGATTAAATGTAATTTTCGTTTAAGGTTTTTTGCAGATATTTTTTGCACATTACTCTTTGTACCTAACCCCACCTCACATTTGATTTCAAAAGGATCGAACATAGATTAAGAAGGAAAATTATCATCTGCATTATTTCCACCAATAAGCATCAGAGATATTTATATTTTTCCAGGAATGGAATAAGTTGATATGAAATTTACAATTAAAAATTAACAATGTTGGATACGGTACTACCGGAAAGATAAGTTTAAGTATCCATTGTATACCACAAAAAAAACCATTATCTTTTTCAATGAGAATACTATGTACAAGTATGTGAGGTAGACATGTGAAACATAGAATTAGGACAAAGTTCGAAAGTGTTTTAGTGAATAACAAAATATGGAGTGCATGTACACTTAACCACCAAAGACAGAGCAACAATAAAAATAATTTCATGTTATTTTTTCTTTTCTTTTCTAGCATGTTGTAAATATAAGTTCATATTACGCATATTCTACAAATACACAGTTATTATAAGTAGCGTTTGTGTCCGTGTGCTTTTCATAATTGGTCAAAAACGTATTTTTGTATATTTGAAAGGCAACCAATATAAGTTTCAGGGCTTCTGAAAAAGGAATTTTCATCCTCAAACCAAAAAAAAAGGGGTTTTGGATAACACTAGAAATTTTCTATCTAATTGCCTATTGCAGGTCGATTAAAGTTAGTATTTATTTACCACCACTTGGCCGATACAACTGAAGGTGGACTGTAAGGGGGTATTTACCTACCCATGGCCATCGAAAACCACGTACTGCAAATAAAAATCAAAATACCGAAGTCACTGTTTGATTCTGCATACGCGCATTTAGACAACTTATGTCTCTTCAGTACAGATCAAATCGAAACATTTGGAAGTAACTTATCTTTGTATAAACCTTTCTATCGCTATTTATCAAAGACTTGATTCCATGAAAAGGGGGTTTTAGGGTTTGATAAAGACATTAATTAAGTGTAGCAATTAACGTTAAATCTAATAAATAATGTGGGAAAATATATTACTGTGAAGTAGCAGGAAGTGTTGGTTTCCGATATTCTCATAAAACAAATATAAGAAATAATTAAATAAACATGTTTGGTCCACATGGACTTCTAACAAACAACTGGGCATTAAAAACACAACAAAACTATGGACGTTCTAATTAATCAATTCAGATTGCTGATGGGTGAAATATGTGTTGTTTTCGCTTCATGGATATTGTTACTTTATTTCAAATGATTTTGCAAATCACTCAGACCTTGTATTATTTAACTTGAATAATTCATAAATTTTTGGAATGCTTTAGTGCATTTAAAAACTTATGGATGCCCTTTGGGAATTTAACTATATGCAGATCTTTCTTTTGGTGATGAAATTGGTTTTCTAATTAATGCTACTTTTCAGAATTTACAACATTCTATCTAACCATTACGTAAAGAAATTGATTCATTATATGAGAAACCTCGGTCGGTTATCTCCCTGTACCAAGTTAGTTATTTAAAGTTGAAAGGGAGATAATTTTTATTTAAATATCAAAAGATTTTATTGATATGCTAATAAAATTATCTCCACTTTGAACCATACAAAACTAACTTGGTACAGGGAGATAACCGACCGAAGTTTCTCATTAAGATAATAAATACATCACTTAACATTTTTAATTTTCTGTTCAAAATATAATTATTAAAATTATTTCCCATGTTTTCAAATTTTAAATTTAATAATTTTATTTACGTTTTGTAATGTAATAAACTATATTGTATTCATTTCTTGTTCTTTTTTTAAATTGTCAAATGACGTAATGATTGTTCTCTAATGCATGCAGCAGTGGAGGGTGGTTCTCGACACTTTTTGGAAGTTATCAGACGAACAAGCTTACTTTTCATGTGTTCCTAAAAACTTTCAAAATATCATAATTAGTAAAGCTGTGAATGAGTCTTGGTTCTTTGAAATTACAAAATTTAATCAAAGTAAACGGAATTGATATAATTGAAACTGCGAACAATGGATGAACTATTAGATAACTTCAAATTATAAAAAAAAATGACAATACTATCTGGATTGAAAAATGACAATAGAAGTTGCAAGCCGAAAGGATGTGAAACAATGAAACGGTTCATTCACGGAAAAATCCATTGATTGTTCATCCCGTAGGCAGTTGTAACCAGAATAGTCCATTTCCAGTTATTGGACGAATGCACAAACAAAAAAAAATGTTTTGAAGTTGAGTATACGATATATAAACCATCGAGTATTAAATATATGTGGAGTTTTTACCAAAATTTGATTAGAAAAGCTGTGTTATTGGATTTATTATGTTTTCTAGCGCACCAATAAAACAATCAAATAATCACCGACTGACCTTGCTTCAATTCACTTCACTTTTAGCAAACACTTGCGTTGTATGGCTTTGTGGTTTTGTGGCTTTGAGTTTCGATTCATTCTGCAAAACTTGAGAGGACCACAGCTCATTATTATGCTGATTCTATCAAAAAATAGATTGTATATGCATACAAGCAATTCAGTTGTCTCCTGTAGGCGCAAGAATATCCCGAACTTTTTTTGCATTGAATGGGGTATGCAACCTCGCGTGTAAAATTGAAAGTATATTTTTTTTCCAAATAAAGCTATTATTAGTTATTGCAATTGTGATATTGGCTGTACTATTTAGTCTGTAAATTCTAGCAAAGACTGCATTTACTCCATATCCCTTAATTGATTATATTTGCTGATTTGTAGAGCGTAATAGCAATAAGGTCTATTCAAACTGTTCGTACGAGTTACTTGTACAGTTTGATGGAATTTCCTGGATTTTCGGGATTTGTTCCAAATTCCCTGCAGATTGTAAGCATATTAACTGATTTGTTATTGTAGAACATGCGCTAGCATTCGTATACTTTGTCTCATCTGGTGTAAATAGAAAACATTGTTCTTAGGCTTTACTCAAAAGTTCACATACGTATAGGTAAATTAATACATAATTCTCTCAATTTTTTTCATGTAAGACTATAAGTTGTATCATTCTGTCTTCATATCTTTTGAAAATGCAAAACAGCTAAAAACTTGAAGATGTCTTTTTTCAGAATGTATTTGGGGTTTTTTTCTGTAAAATGCACAGGGTATCTAAAGTGGACATTTTCAGCTAGATTCACGTCTTCCCGGATTTGACTACCGACTTTGACATTTTCCTGGATTGACCCACTCACAGTGTGACGGGTGCTGTTAACAGAGCAGGACATGCTTACCCATCCGGAGCACATGATGTCACTCTCAGTTTTACCGGAGTTCAAACTGTGAGTGCTTTGTTTTGAATGTTTTGATTTCTGTTTCTGTGCTTTGTGTCTGTCTAGCGTCGTTGTTTTGTGTCTGGCGTCATTGTTATCTTTGTTCTCGTTTTGGCCATGCCTTTGGACTTCGATTTTTGTAATTTTCACTCCTTTGTTCCTTCGGTATTCTACTGTCGTTAAATTGCATACTTCTTATTATAGGAATTATGGAGGAGTTTATCGATGTGTAAACGCGGCCGACTCACTCACAAACCACATAAAGTCCGAAGGAATTCATGTAGATTTTGTGAGTGAAAGGCCGCGTTAACACATCCATAAACTCCTCCAAAATTACTTTTATTTCTCATAATTCAAATCCTTTGAACTTTGAACAATGTTGTCAGCGATTTTTACGTCACCATTTACTGCACTATTTAACGTCGGAGTGTATTAATGGGCAAGAAACGTTTATCCAGAAAATAACTTTTTTGATGTTCA
Organism: Modiolus philippinarum; assembly: GCA_002080025.1. Classification (NCBI taxonomy): domain Eukaryota; kingdom Metazoa; phylum Mollusca; class Bivalvia; order Mytilida; family Modiolidae; genus Modiolus; species Modiolus philippinarum. The sequence continues at coordinate 19,448 of MJUU01019153.1, forward strand.
TGACGTTGACCAATGAAATTGGACGTTGCATTAGCAATTGGAATTATGATAATATATTCGTGTGTACACATGTACAGTACTAGTCTTTCTTTTGGACACAGAATTTATTTTCAAAGTTCTATTAAATTGAAAAAAGGAAGCATCAAGTGGTAAATTTGTCACTAATTCTTTTTAATTTAAATTTGAAAATATAATTACAGTGTATTTATATTTTCCGTTATTAATTTATCAAAATTTAAATTGTATTCATTACTATTTTAGATGACTTTAAAATGTATTGTATCTGATTGCACTGATCTCTTGTCTTGAAAATAAACAAGGTACAATACACTTATCCTCACTTACTAATAACTAAATACCGAAGTTACTAAGTTAAGGTAGATAGACACTTATATTCATATCCATGAAATTTTGCTATATATCTGCAAAACTGAAGAACCGATCCTATCAATCCGAAATCTGTAATAAAAAGTATGGATCATCGTGTTTGTTTTTTTTTCTAGAATTGAGGTCACAGTTTGTTCATTTTTAGTCACTTTTTTTCACATAAATTAACAAAGAATGCACGGGGAAATTATGGGAAGACAATTTACAGCTCAAAATTGAAATGGACCTTTTATCCATTAGATTTTTATATATTTTTGTAAATAGATAATTTATGATATGTTCTTTTAGTTACAACGAAAAAATAGATATGTCACCATACTTTTAGTGAAGATATTTTGAAAAGTGTCCGGATTAAACATAATTTACTGGAAAAAGGGAAGTAGTTCGCGGCGGATTGGGCAAAATATGACGTTTCACTTTTGTCAATCCATTATGTTTTGGTTTTATCTGCATTGATGAGACATATGTTTTAGTTGAGTTTATTTGACAACGTCCGGGTATTTCTAAGAATTGTGTATACTGAAGATTGTTCTTTATTTTGCTGTAATAAAAATGTGCTGCTCTTTTTTTTACTTAAAAACGGGCATGGATCGCAATGTCTCCGCACATCATTCTTAATTTCACGTTTGAGATCGTATTCGAACAAAATATCTTGTTAGACATTTAAAAAGAAACAAGATTTTTTTTTTAATCCATTTTTATTTAATCCATTATTTTTTACTTAATACTTGGCTTTTTATATTAAAAGTCACCAACTCTTTACTTTCCAAAGTAATTTGTTCAGAATATTAGCAAACTGATCCGACAGGTCAAAATGTTTGTGACTATAATTAGTGCGTTATACTATTGGGGTTGCTGTTTTTCGGTTAATGAACTTCCAAATGTTTAGGTTTGATCTGCACTGATGAGAAATAAGTTGTCGAAATGCGCATATGCAGTAAATAAATTGACAGTAACTTCGGTATTTTATTATTTGTCCAAACTGACGAAATTTGGTTTGATTTAATTGTGAAACCACATATCTAGTTTTGAAGTGGTGAAAAATCATGGTCGTGTAGGTTATTCTCGGGGATTGTGTTTGATTTAAACCGTCTTTTGTATTTATTATCACGGCTGAATTTGTTAAGCTTCCATGCATAAAAGTTCCAGTATAACTTGATAAGTCAATTTTCAATATGCCTTTTGACAGTTGAGATTCCACTTGAGCTTGAAATCGTCACGTCTTAGACAATAAAAACTAAAAATCTGATTAAAATTTACAATAGCGGAAATATTTTGTGCACAGTGTTGGTAGCAACGAGAACAAAAATGAGCATTGTGTATAAAAATTTATAGGTTAACCGACCTCGAGTTAGTTTTCGATTTGCTTCGTTATATCAGCTATAAATGATGTTCAAATAAAGGTCTCAACATTTGTGTTATTTATTGGAATTTAGACCCTGTGAATTGTGGGGGTTTTTCTTCTTCTTCTTCTTCTACTTCTTCAATTTATTGTGTTATTTTAAACTTTTTTATAGTGCTTTGATAAAGACTCAGTTTAGGGTCGAAAAATAAACTGTGCTCATTTAATATGAAAAAGAAAGGAAATGGGGTAAATGTCAAGGAGACAACATCCCATATCCAGGTTAAAACGACCCAAAACAAAACATCTAGGGGTTACCATCTGGTCTTCAACACAGTGAGGAACCTCACACCATATAGTAAGCCATAAATGACCCCAAAAAGGTAAAAAAAAGTGAAAAAATCAATGGAAACAAACCACATCCAATAACCCAAATATCAAGAAACTAAAATTTTATAAGAAGACAAGGACAAGCCAATGACCAACATATATCTGCCTTGGGACAGGCGCAAAAATTGCGGTGGGGTTAAATTCGTTTTCTTGGATCCAAACCCTCCCCCTATGTGTGGTGAATGGCTAAAAAATAAATACACAAAAAGACTCACAGTAAAAATCAAACTATAACAAAAGTCCAACTTATCAAGACGAGTACCCTTACAATGAAGTGCATAAAACATGAAGACAATACAAGTCTATTAGTCATCTCAAAAGTGTGTTCCCTTTCGGGAATTTTGATGTTGTTGCCTGTATATAATGTTAGATATATAAGATATACAAATTTTTATCTACATACTTTTGGTAGTTCCCTCTCTGGTACTTGAACCGTCTAGGGAAACAGCGCATTGACTTTGTCCAGAACCTTCATACTGAGAAAAATCCTCATCCTTTTTCATCTATTAGATCAAATCATACCAGTCATGAAAAAAGGGTTCATTTTTGAAATTTTAAGCAGTCCACTTCGCAATTGTTTTTGTTTTAAAAAGATGTAAGTAATATTTTATCCTGGCAACAATAAGGTCATAAATATTTCTGAACGTTAAATTCATAATTATGGTCGGCCAAGAGATTAAAATTCTCTCATGGAAATTGCAACCAATAACTATGTTGTTTATCATGAATGTTCAAAATTGAAGTATTGCAAAAGTTCGATACATAGGGGAATTGTTGGAGCTCTCCACTATTCGATATTGCGCAAATTTGCACTCAAAATAGGCAATGCAGAAATTTGGCACTCAAATTGGGCAATATGCAAATTTTGCAATCATATTATACAATGCGCAAATTTCAAATCAAAAATGTTATTGCGAGAACGAAAATGTAAAATTAATATTCATCAAAAGCTGTGGTTTGGAGTCAAAATATCAGAGGGATATTTGTACACTCTTTTATTTTATTGACTTATTTGTTGAAGGCGTTTGGTTATATGTACAGTAATCTTTCATATATTTAAGCAAATTCCGCTTTAAATGGTCCGGTAATTTTACAAGTTTTACACTTTGGGAAAATTTGGATAATTTATATTCGAGAATGCATTCCATGAGCTTTTAATATATCTAGAACAATGTGCAACCATTGGATATTACGTTCTGTCAACAAGATTTCGGAAATACGTTTTCCCGAATAGGCAAATAGTTTGCCAAGGAATTTGCATTTAATTCTTTATTTATAGCCACATTTATTTAATAAATATCTAACCTCTTTAGATTTATTGAACCTTTTGTTATAAATAAGTAGCAAACTGAAAAACTTATCAAACTATATCGACAGGTTAAAAAAAAATGGTGTTGTTAAATTTTCCGTAAATAGAATAAGTCACGTGCCATAAGGGGATTTCCACTTTATTATGGGTCGATCTATATATAATATATTTCCTCATATTAATTTTCTACGAAGCGGACGGGTTATACTTAACAAGAGGTAAGTTTGTTTGAGGAAATTGAAAGCAAATTAGAGAACACTCAGTTATGATTGTTTAGGTGTACGGCTCGGACGTACTCTCAAATCGGAAATATTTCATCAAGGAAACATGCATGTGGTTTCCCTAACCAGAAAGTATCCGATGCCTTTTTTGACGTAGTGATGCTAACACTACTGCAGGTTACAGTGGCTTCTTATCTTAGAGTACTTCTGCACCCAGAGCTACTGAAAATAAGACATGTGAACCCAGAGCTACTGAAGAGAATACGTCTCTAACCACTTTTGTGTCTCCAACGAAAGCTACTGAAAAGAGCTCTTCGACTGGACCCAGAGCTACTTAAATATGAATACACGTTGGGTACTTGATTAGAAATTAATAACTTTTGATGAGATACCATTGCTTGGTGGACCTCAGGTCCCGAACCAGGAGCTCTTCGGTAATAGCTGAAAGTTGAATTTAAAAAAAAAATGAACGCCTAGGGGGCACCTCATCGCACAAAGCTCTATCCAAGTAGATTTTAGTACTGAAGGATCCAGTCTTAAAATAAGGGTTTCATACAAGCTTTTGCCATTTTTTAAATCAATAAAGTCAGAAACTATGTACGTTTTTTTCTCAGAAAAATGGATCGGGGATCCAAATCCCGGATCACCCTCTAGCTGGCTATGTTGATCAAATTTTCTTTTATCATTATTGGTGTTTTGTGTTCGAGGGGTCTTTATCGTTAAACACGATATGCATTAGGGACCGACCATTTAACTTGAAGGGGGGGGGGGGGCTATGTTTTTTTTTCTAAAAAAATATTTTGGATCTGATTTGTAGTGAAAAAAATATTTTGGCTGCCAAAATGATGAAAAAACATTTTCTGAAGGTGGCTTTCTGCCCAAAAAAATAATGTTAATTTTGAAAAAAAATATTTTGTTGATACACGTGTAAAAAATAAATAAATTTTCTGTCCAGAAAAAAAAACCATACCCCCCCCCCTTCAGGTTAAATGGTCGGTCCCTTATCATTTATTTTGTGGTATTTCCCCGGGGGTATTTCTAAGCTCTACTGAAATCATTGCGTGTAAAATAATCGTAAATAAACACAAATAAACCAGGACAAACATTTTCGAGCAAAGTCCTATCTTTAAGCAATCAAAGCCACAAAAAAGAAAAAAAAGAAAAATCGAAAGACCTTCATACTTCTAAAGGATGCATGGATTGAATCATTCGATCTATTTCTTGAAAAACAACTAAGAACTAGTTTGAAGAATAGTTTTGTTGTGTATAATAGCAGTTTTGTACGCTTAGTTACTGACAAAGACATGTATTTCATATCCGTGATATCGTATTTCTTGTACATGTAAATATTATTGTTAAATTCATGTAGACAGGTATTTCATTTATGTACATATACGTAATTTGTTTCGAAATTTCTTAGAAATTTTATTTATGTTGTCAGATTTCTCAGAAGAGGTAAATATGGTTACTGCCCGGAAAAGCAAGCACGATTTCCAAATGTACACCCCTACGTTCATCATATTACAGCTATGGGATTTTCTTCTCCTTTTTGTAGCATTAGTTTGTAACTTGAAGATAATCAAAATCCAATATATAATGGTTTAAAAGTTGTTCTTGGCAGTTAATTGATTGATTGATTAATGTAACTTGATTGCATGAATGCTGAAATATTGTTGAACGTCTAGTACTCAGCAATGATCTGCTCTATCAGGCCAAATAATATACTGGCATAATCAGGCAGGGCGGACGTCAGATCGGTTGTTCCCTACACGTCGGAAATGACCATTATCTATTTCTATAACCATGGATTCCCGCTGGGTTACCAGTTTAGGTCTAAATCCAATATTTTTGTCAAGGACATACGAGTTTGGTTTTCCAACATCACTGTTTTCTATATCTTTATTCATGGATTCCCTCTGGATTACTAGTTTGCGACTAAATCCAGACCTTTTCTGTAAGAGATAGTTCGTTTTGGCTCTCGACATGACTGTGTCCTATTTCTTTATCTATGTATTCCCCCTGTTTTTCCAGTTCCAAAACGTTTTGTAAGAGATAAATGGTTTTGGTTTCAAGACATGAGCATGTCCGATTCCTTCTTTGGTACCATGAACGATTAAATCTAAACCTTTTTTGTAACAGATAGATGGTTTTCATTTCTTCAAAATGAGTGATAAGACTTCGTCATATCTCTATATCCATGGAAGCCCTCTTTATTATTTCTTGATTCTTTTTTAAAATCAGTCTTTATCACTTAGCACAGGATGTGTTTAGTTTCCTTTGTTACTGAATTATATGTTTGTTATTCTTTATTTGTATTGAATGCCCTTGGGCTTTGATTTGGCGTAACTTGTGCATTAATAAATATTGAAATTTGAGATGTTACCAGTTAACAATTTAATCAAAACATTTTAGTAAGATATAAATGAGTTTGGGTTTCCGACATGGTTTTGTCCTATTTCTTTCTCTAGACGATTAGTTAATGAGTGATTCCAAACCCTTTGACAAGAGTTTAAATGATTTGGTGTTATTAGACCGATTGTGCTAAAACAAGTGAGAAATGCGGAAATAGAAAAAAAAAGGGAAACGGGGAATTTGTCAAAGAGATTGTCCTTTTGCAATTGCACAGGAGAAGGGGAGACCATTTTGCCCAGTGGCTGTGCACAATGCCCAAATTTGTGACTTGGATAAATCTTGTATCGCTAACCCAGACCATACCTTAAATATGAATAATCATGCGGCTGACAAAATGATCACAATGACCATCGTATATTGCAATTTTAAAGTATGGCTATATTGGATATCTGTTTCCCAGATGACAACATATCTTTCCCTTTACAACTAAAGTGTGATTTTCCTCTACTGGATTTGACTTTACTACCGGAGTGGATATGTTCAACACGGTTGGTGTTTTATAAGAAGCAGGAGATGCTTACTCTACCGGTACACCTAATCTCACCCATGGTTCATGTTGTTCATTTGTATGTGTGTCTTGACTTTTCTTTTTTGTCCCGTACTCATGTTGTGTCCTTGTTTCTTAGTGTTTCCAAAGTTGCCATTGTCATTTAATTGTTCGTTCTTTTGACTGACGGTACGGCTCTCACTTACTTCTGACCTTGACACAGTGACCATGTCGATTTTGTTTCGGAATGGTAAGTTTCTCTAGTATTTTGAGTGGTATGCCAATCGCTGACTGGCGAACGGGCTAATCATGTGTGAGGGTCTACAATTTGTCAGTTTTTTAAAAATATATATCTATATATATATATGAATACTTGATCACACTCTAGTCCTGATTCTTATTTTTGACCACATTAATATTGCGGTTGCAATACGCGTCTTCAGTGACCCGTATAACAAACATCGCTTCTTTAACTATATTTGTTAATTTACGATACATTTCCACTGTTATTCTTGTAGCTAAAATCAGTGCTTACTTCATCCAATTCTCTAAAGTATGAATGGATTAGCATCGCCAAATTTATTTAGATTACGAATCTTACAAGATATCTAAATAAAACGTGGCAAGGAAAGGACAAAAACAATTTCATTTTGTCTGATACTTTAGGAAATATTAGCGATTATTAAAATCATGAAAGTCAGACTACAAATCCTTAAAATGTTTATGTTATAAGGTTGTCTTTGTGATAATTTTTTGCATCTATGTGTCCGTATTTTGCAGCCGTATTACCAACAGCCTGTCAACTTCATTATGCATGTCTTATTACGTCATTTTGATAACTGGTTTTCTTTTATTCTGGGGCAATTTGTTACTCTAGTCACGACTTCTGAAACCAATCATAAGCTACTCAAAAGATGGCACCAACATTAGTTATTCGAATTCACAACTAACTTTTTTTGGTGCCTAAATGATATTTTGTATGCTAAAAATTTGGATCATTTCTCCAACATCTTTGAACGTGGACCTCCGGGCTCAACCAGAAGGACTCCGAGCTCCAACACTTGGTTTCCTGGCTCCAACACAAGTGCTCCGGACGTAAACACTGGGGCACCGGGCTACATGCACAATACACTGGGTTCCACTCACTAGGCTTCTTGCTCACATATGTGGGCTCAAGCTCTCGAAGAGCAGTGAAGCCCTTATTTTAATATACACCAAAAATATGCAATCCGTCCATGTTTTCACAGGTAAACAACGACAACATTGAATTTTCAAGGATATCTTGTAGATTATGACGGACAGTCAGGGGCTTCAACGAACTGTTATATACCAAAACAAACGTGTTACACTTTTATTTGATTGTGGTTTTATTTAATATCGTCTGATTAAACTAATATCCCCCGTGATGAAGTGACTCAGTCTTTAATTGATGTTCATCCTCCCAATACGAGGACTTCACAAACAGAATTTTAGTACTAACCAGGAAACTACTCATTTGTCATCTTTGTTAACACCAGGTTTAACGCCACTTTCAGCAGTATTTCAGCTGTATCATGGGGGTCAGTTAGCCGGATACCTGGAGAAGACAACCGACATTGGGGAGGTAACTGACATGCCTTATCACGAACGATTGCAAATTGGGTGCACCCTTTTTGTGGTTTACAAAGTGTGGCGCGAACTGATAGATAGTTTTACAGGTAAACTAACCACCATAGCCACTCGGTCACCTAGGCCCTTCTCAATGGATACGAGCAAGAACATAAATTCTATGATCGCAATTAATCATGAGGTATTGCAACAGCCTCGCAACTTACGACTGACTTGTATATTGGACTAGCTCGAATTTAGTTGTCTAATTTAACTTGTTCCTAACTACCATTTCATATTTGTACATATCATTTCTCATATTACTGGTGATGGGAAGATAACAATAGACTTCTACCCTGTTGGGGCATCATGTCTCACTCCTTAAGAGGTAATGATTTCTTCTCCACCTCAGCTCTAGATGTTATCTCGGAAGAAAAATAATCCGATCTCCCAATAACTCCCATGAGTTTTCTCTTTGCAACAATGTCTAACTTGAGATGAACACCAACGGAAGCCGTATTTTCCGTATCAATAATAACATGCTCGGACTTATTTATTTTTCGGGATAACGCCCTTGGGTTTACGTTCTGACCTTTCCATAACAGACAATCGCATTGAACAATGTATTCGAGATAACACTTTGAGCTTTATCTCATTTTCACTTCTTCAAACAATCTTTTTGGAATACGGCTGTCTCAAATTTGTTTATAATATACATGGAAAAATATATGTTAGTCAAGCAACGTTGGACAAATTTGTATGAGTCGTTTAAAACTATCGTTTAATGTACAAAAAAGGATTTTTTTTTGTTTAAAAATTGACAGAAAGGAAATTAAAACTTCATTTCAAAATGATTTTATTTATTTATGTTTGAAAAAAAATAATACAAAACGCTCACGTTATGTGGTGATGACACATGTTTTAAAATACAAACCGGAAATTAACGAACGGAAGCATTTCTAGGAACAATTAATACGCAAATCTACATTTTGATTGATAATCAATTAATTTTGACTAGTGATGGTCTTTTTGCAAACAAAGTAAGTTTTTAAATAAGTATAAGAATTCTTGAAATGAATATGAAATGCGAAGTGCAGTAAATGAATGCAAATATTTTCAACGCACATACCGTACTGTAATAGATTACAATCAGTCCTTTTTAAAAGTTTACTTGTATTTATACAATTCTAATTTTTATACATGTAGTAGTTTAAACTTTTTTATCTTTGTAAGTAGTAATATTTCATACTTTCTTAAACATTTGAATACTTTAGTGCGCAAAATAAAAGATAGCAGTTAATATACCACTCTAATTTAAAATTGGAATTCCATTTTTATTTATTCAAAGCGGAAAACACCGAAGCTTATTCATCCAAATAACCATTCTCTTATAAGACTTGCTACTATTAGTTTCGCCAGTATGCTGCGAGCACTGTTCCACTATACAACTTAAACTGAACTGAATCTATGATGAGTTATTATTCATATAAGATGTGAGTTATATAAAAAATATACATTTTGGTCTTCTTTTAGTTTGGATTTACATACACAATTTTTCTTATTTTAGCTGACAATACTTATACATACAATATATTTAAGGATTGACTTTCACTTTACTTGCCAGTTTTTGTTTTTTGATTTTTAAATTTTTTTTTTAACTTTTATAATTTTTTTTAGTGTATCTTATTTATTTACTTTTTGTATTTTTGTTTAGTTATGTTGTGTATCTACATATAGAAAATGGACGGTTTGGTTTTACAGTGATTCACATCTATGTTTCTATATTTGTAGCCCCCAAAAGAGAATGGATTCTCATACCAGACAGCGCATGCGTCCATGGTTGGAAGCCAAGATAGAATCAGGGCAAATAAGAGGGCTAGAATGGATAAAGCGGGACGAGAAGATCTTTAAAGTTCCATGGAAACACGGCGGAAAACATGATTGGAATGAGCAAGATTCGCAAATATTCAAAGTAAGATTCTTTTTGTTTTATGAGACAAGAGACTCGTGAATACGTAACTCTCTGCTTAGCATAAGAGATATTAATCGTTGAATATCGGAATATCTTGACATTCCTAATCGAAAACACATTCTGAAATCTTTCTTGAATTCTACAGTTTATAATTATGATACCTTAGTCCAAACACTTTTACGATATCACTGAAATTTTGCAAAAATAGACGTTATATAACAATTGGTCAATCCCTGTGTTGAGCAAAAAAGAAATTGAATGTGCTTATTCATTTATATTTCAATCTGATTTTTTTTTCGGGTTGCGAAATATGTTAGCTCAACTCATCTTCACTCGTATGTTTTGCTAAAATGAGATTGCATGACTATGTGTTTTAGTGTAGGCCTGTGAAAAAGAATTCTGTCGGTTGATCGTCATTGCGAATATGTTGTAACAACATGGTATCGCAGCAAACTGATTAAACCATCGATACCTAAGTTACGCCACCTCCTACCCCAAATTCTCCGCACCTTTTTTATAAACAATCTTCATATGGCGGATATCTTGACACAATACAGGCCCTGCTGCTCCTGGACCGATCACTCTCCGTCTGCAACCTCTTGCAAATCCCCTTTATCAATTCACATGATCAGTATTTGAAAAAAAGCTCTCCCGATTAGAGAAGTTAATTTCAATTAGTGGCACAAAAACACATTATTTTTTTTTTTTTGCCATAAAAACATTTTTCAGTTTATAAATTAAATAGAAAATATGGTAAAATACGTGAGACGTTAGCATACTAAATATTGAACAATGTAAGAACATTTTGTCTATTGGGGCGGGAGCTTGATGCTTTACACCCGCTTTAAAAATCGTATCAAAAACAAAATGTCCTAGTATACTTCTTCTATCGGTACTTCTCGAACAAATCAATAGAAATTGCAGTAAGTTAAAATTTCTACTTTAACATGAAAATTTAATACATTGAATGATTTATTGCCATAATTTCAAATGATATGTTCCGCGTAGCCATGCATAAACAATTAAGATGGACAGAACGTTGCATTCGGTTAACTTAAACAAAAACAGGACAGACAGTCTTGAATTTCTCTCTGTTTCACTAGATATATTGAAAAAAAAATTGAGAGTCCTAGTTAAAAAAAATAAGAAAAGTCAAGGGAAAAAATCAATACAATGTCTAATTAAAACCTTAACGTAGATTGGATGCATAAGCTTCTTTCAATTTAATGTATGTTTTGTTAACTCTTTTCAGGAATGGGCATTGCATACGGGGAGACACAGAGAAGGCGTTGATAGTTCAGACTGGCCAACATGGAAAACAAGATTCCGTTGTGCTTTGAACAAGCTGCCAGATATACAGGAAATGAAGCAGTATGGTAAATTAGATGGACCTGAACCGTTCCGAGCATATAAATTCTTAAGCAGAAATGGTATGTGGTAAATAATTTGTAGGAATATAACTTCAAGTTATAGATGGCCCATTTTATGATTTAAATCTATTTATCTCTATGTAATAAATATCTGTTAACTTAGGACATGATGAAACTTGATTGCTCAAAGTTTTCGGGATGAGCAAAGCTCGTAAATGACCAATAAAATACAAAGTTTTTATAAAAAGTAAAGACAAAACTTATCCTTGATTTGATGAAGCTAAACGCTTCCTAATCCATCTGGGGATTTGTACGTCTCCCAAATCAGCGATATAAACTCAATTCATTGTATATTCCTGTGTTAATAGTAACTTTTTCTGGTAAAGATAGGAAATTAAAAGTTCTAAGGCACCCATTTAACAATATAGTCGTTATGGTAAGTATTCAAAGACTCCATTGTTTTAATGTTAAATATCAATTTTCCTACTGTATTATGCTTTTTATTATCTAGCTGTAGTTTATCTTCAAGCATATTTCTTTTTTTTTCAGAAATAACATATAATGGTAAAACAGAACCAATGAGTCATTCTCCAGAAATGGCGGATCGTGATTCGTCGTCCTCTCCTGATTATACCATGGTAAGTATATGAAAAAGAATTTTCTTTCACAATTTGATAGGATTTTTATGCCTCCATGACGAAAAGTCCGTGGTCATAATGTTTTATCCTTTTCCGTCAGTCTGTTCGTTTGTTCGTCCGTACGAATGAAAACGTGTTTAGCGGGGGCATCATATGTGTCTTGATCGGGGGCATGTCATTCTTTAGTTATTATGTCTCCCCCTCTCAAGGGGGGGGGGACATATTGTTTTTTTCTTTTCCATCTGTCGTTAGTCCGTCCGTCACAAAGTTTGTGGACGCCAATTCTCCTACATCTTTCATCGAGTTTCAATCAAACTTCACAGGATTGTTGACCATTATGCCTAGTTGTGTATATCGTCTTGCCGTATTTACCGGCTAATTTTTGTTGGATTTATGCCCCTTTTTGACTTAGAATTTTGCAAAATTAAGTTATGAACGCCAATTCTCCTACATCTTCTATCGGAATTCAACCAAACTTCACAGGATTGTTGACCATTATGCGTAGCTGTGCATATCGTCTTGCCGTATTGATCGACTAATTTTTGTAGGAGTTATGCCCCCTTTTGACTTGGAATTTTGCAAAATTAAGTTTGTGGGCGCCAGTTCTCCTACATCTTTTATTGGGTTTCAATCAAACTTCACAGGATTATTGACTATTATGCCTAGTTGTGTATATCGTCTTGCCGTATTGACCGGCTAATTTTTGTTGGATTTATGCCCCTTTTTGACTTAAAATTTTGCAAAATTAAGTTTGTGAACGCCAATTCTCCTACATCTTTTATCGGAATTAACCAAAATTTACAGGATTGATTACCATCATGCTTAGTTGTGCATATTGTCTCGCTGGATTGATGGGCCAATTTTTGTGGGAGTTATGCCCCTTTTTACTCAGAATTTTCCTAAATTAAGTTTGTGGATGCAAATTCTCCCATATTTTTATAGGATTTCAACTTAACTTCACAGGATTGTTGACCATCATGCTTAGTTGTGCATATTGTCTAGTTGGACTGATCGCCCACGCGATGGCAACATAAAACTTACTTGTGAGTTTCCGCAAAGAGAGCATTACGTACTAGACATTCGTTTTTGTATCAAATTTATCATTTTCGAAGATATCTTGTAATTTATTTAATCACCAAAAAACTATTTTTCTTCGTAACACAAAATTGTTGGAGCTAGGTTATTTCCGGGGTTGCCTTAAAAAGTTGCCTTTAAATCAAGTAATTTAAAACTGTTATTAGTTGTAATTTAAATCTTTTGATAGATGAAAGAATGCTAATGTCAAATATCTCTGAATTATCACAATCGGATTATCTATTGTATTCTATATGCATATTTTCACTAACATTATCAAATTGTGGGTCTTGTGAAATCAATAATAGTTGGAAAATTCGTTTCTGCCATGGGTTCATTGACAGAACAGGGAAAGATTACGGGGTGGCTTTTTTGGTGGCGGAGGGTTAGCCTTTAGGAGACAAAATGAGGATAAAAGTAGCCTTTAACTCCATTTTCCTAAACCCTCTTGTGGGTTCGATGGATGACTGAAGTTGATATGCTGATTACATTTTAAGATACCCTTTGCAAAATTATGGGATGTATTTTATGGGTTGTTCGTTTGAATGCTGCCATGTACCATTTTGGGTTGCTAAAATCTCTCTTATATACAGTGAATACATCTCACACTGCAAGCTCAGTATATTAAATATGTCACAAAAACTAGATTTTTGAAAGTTTCAAAAGTGGGATGGTTGGACCTAAAATATGTATAAGAGAAAATACGATTCATAGAACTTAGTTAACAATCAACAATATGAAAAAAATGGTATCTTGATTTATATATAAGGGGAAAAATTGTGATTTTAAGTGAAAAACAACTACTATTTTACGAAAGGATATGGAATAAATGAACATGAGACTATAACACATATGTTTACTCCAACTGCAATAATCCCAATCAGCCGTATGGCCACCTCGGAAATTAACCCCTCATCAGCAGCACCAGAATCCAAACAAAGGAAATCCATAATTTCAAAAAAAATGTTTATAATGCACAAAACCAAAACGAAATCCGAATAATCAGTAATATCAAATATAGCTAAGGACAAAACTGCGATGGAGGGAGTTAATCCTTAGGGTTAGAATTTACAAAAATTTAGATAATAGTAATTGAACAAAGTGTACACATGAGATATTATCTCATGTACAAGTATTAGTATTTTTATTTTTTGTTGATTATCTCCTTTCATTTCGTGTTGCTTCTTACCAGAATATACAAAAGAAGAGAATTGTGTGAGTGTTCCAAAGCTATGTTCTTAATTGAAAATCGTTAAATGTGTAAAACGACTCATAGCATTGAAATCCAGGACTAAATAGTGTCTTGCAGGTATCTGTGTTATGCCCTGTCCGGAACAATGGCACTAGAATACCGAATACCGAATGAACAAAGAAGTAAGTCCAAAGACATTGCAAAAACTAGAGCACAGAAAACAATGACAATAGACACAGAAAACAATGACGTTAGACACAGAAAACAATGACATCAGACATCTACAAAGCACAATAATAAAAAACACAATATTCAAAACCAATGCACTTATAGTGTGAACTCCCATGAAATTGAGAGTGACATCAGGTTCTCTTGAAAGGATAAGCAGCAATTAATTGTACGTATTTTTGCGCCTGTCCCAAGTCAGGAATATGTTGGTCATTGGCTTGTCCTTGTCTTCTTATAAAATTTTAGTTTCTTGATATTTGGGTTATTGGATGTGGTTTGTTTCCATTTATTTATTCACTTTTTTACCTTTTCGGGGCCATTTATGGCTTACAATATGGTGTGAGGTTCCTCACTGTGTTGAAGACCATATGGTAACCCCTAGATGTTTTGTTTTGGGTCGTTTTAACCTGGATATGGGATGTTGTCTCCTTGACATTTACCCCATTTCCTTTCTTTTTCATATTAGTATATCTTGCCGAACATCATTGGTGAAATAATCACTTGAAAAATATTGTAAATACTTGTTTGTTCTACAGGAAGAGAATGAAGATATCAATTCCATGCCAGAAAAAGTCATCAAGGGTATGTCATGTTTCTATTCAAACCTCTTGTTTCTATTCCATATGCTGTAAACCAACTAATTTTGCGAGCGATTGATTTTTCGCGATATTCACGAGAGACATAATATCGCTAAAATGAATCGTCGCGAATATCTCTTATCTTTATTTAATAATGCATTAATAGAAATAAAAAATTACGAAAATAAGTCGCCACAAACTTCACCAGAAGGGAAAACCCCGAAATAAATTATCCACGAAATAAAGTATCCGCGAAAAAAAGTTGGTTTTAAGTATATGATTTTTATTGCATTCATATCATGCTTTGCGGAAAGCCAGGGTTCATATTCAATTTTAAGAAATATGTCTAACTGGTTGTCATTGTTGTTAAAATATGTTTGTCGAATGTCTGAAAAAAGAAATGGAAATAAAACAAACGATGTTCCCTTCATTCAACACATTAAGGTGATTATTAAGAGAAAGCATGTAGTAAGGTAGCAAAGAGCGCTGTCTCTACGTGAAGTTCACCTCCTGGATGATATGGCTGATTGTAAGACTTGAATTTGATACAACTATACCATTTGAAGGTGAAAAAACATTATGCAAACTGTCTATAAAACCACTCTTTGTCATTTTAAATAACCAAATTAGCTAAGCACGAAATAAAATCTTAAAATTGGTATCATGATAGTAAAAAAGTAAATTTAAATTGTTAAATTCTGGCTTTCCATTATTTGATTTCATTGCTGTTAATTAGAGTTTACTCCTTGACACACGGGTATAGCATAACAAAATTGACTTTATATAATTCAACTAGGGTATTTTTATATTAAGAAAAAATTGTAGTGTTACGAAACATGTACTTCTAACTACAGATTTATTTTTTCAAACTTGATTTTCAATATAATTAAATGCTATAAATTCAGCAATATTTTTATTTTACCTGGTTTTAAACTTGTTTTCTTGGTAGGAAACTGACGAGTTAATAACTGACTAAATTCATCGGTCAAAGTTGAACGCAGATTGCGGTCTTAATATTTTTCTAACTTGCCGACTTGTTAATTCGGTGTGGTGGCAGTTTTAAACTGAAATTATACTCTTTCAAATGCTGTCGATGTTAGCAAAAAATTTTAACAAAACATGTTGGTTTAGAGTTAGACATTTCTTTTGCAATTCTCCTTCACGTAAATTCCACTGCCTTTTCATTAAATCGTTTCTATAAGGCTTTTAAGATCAGTTTTACTTAAATATTGCAATTTTCCATCACTCAAATTAGTATTTTGATTATATAATGGTGAATGAAAGGATATGGAGAAGACGCACATGAGACAAAGTCTCTACAAATACATAGAAAAAAACAAGCAAAGGAACAACGCTTTTATTGTTGTTCTTCATCTTGAAGTCACCATGAGACCTTCAACAATGAGCTTTGCTCATACTTTAAAGTTAGTTCAAGACGGCCCCTAGGACGGGTTTGAGCGGAATTCTTTTCTAATTGTCGAACATCCATGTCTACACCACTGGTCATGGATACGGCATTGTCAACAAATATAACTAAACTGGCAAAATGCTCTTACAATCACGGTTATCCTTTGCCCGGCAAAAGCACTAGTGTCTTAAGCTAGTGGACGACTACAACATATAAACAAGCACAGGGCACTGAAGCACTGAAGACGAATCAGTTGTCGAAATTGTTATATTTAAAACTAAAATTAACAGTGATGTTTATATTTTGCTATTTGATGGCTCGTGGTTATCCATTTAAAACTATTTCTATCTCTGTTTACATAGCAGGACGAGCTTAACCTTCCAGAGCACCTGTTGTCACTTTTTCTTTTTAGAGTTTACACCGATATTGCCTTAGTTTTGAGTGCTGTTCGTGTGTTTTGTTGGTGTGTAGTGTATTTTGTTTTCCGTCTTCTGGTGTTCTCATTTTTGCCTTGTCTCTGGAGTCTGATTTCTGTAATCATGTGCTTTGTTCTTTTGGTATTTTACTGCCGTTGCAAAATGTTTTCGTGGTTATAATTGTTTGTTGTATTAATGTTGGAAAGCAGGGTATAGAAAAGGGGTATGGGTGAAATCATAAAACCGGTTCAACGCTAAGTTTCGCAATTTTTATTAGTGCAATTGCCAAGTCTGGCTATCTGAATTCCTGTTTCTTGTTTTGCATGTGTTGATGGCAACTCTAGTGCCCTATTAATGTCAGATGTGTAGTGCTTTATTGTATTTTCAGTCATTTATTTTCTTTAACAATACAATGAGATTTGAAATGTTAATATCAGTACATGCAAACTTCCTTGTAGAAGTACATAATAAATCATTAAAAAACGTGCATCTGAATCATCATATTTATATAAAAAATAATACGGTGTTTTTTATGTGTTTGTATTTTTTCAGTTTTAGTCAAATGTGTAGGTTTAATACGTACATGTGTGGGTTTCGTTAATGGGAATACATGTTGTTGAAAGCATTGCGTCGTCTGATTAAATCAAAATCATGACTTGTAGTAACGCCCAATGGTCATACTGACCTGGTTTTTTGTCATGCTGATTTAGTACATTCAATATCAGATAAATTCAAAGTCATACTGCTTGCTAGCCCACATTGCAGATTATTATTTTCTTCCGTATGTAGTTTATACTATGAATAAAGTGTAAAGAGTAAAATACTGAAGTTACTGTGAATTTTTTTCTGCATATGACCATTTCGATAACTTATGTCTCTTCAGTGCAGATCAAATTAAAACATATGGAGATCCGTGATTCGAAAAGCTGATAGAGAACAATAACCAATAAGATCTAAAATTGAAAAATTGAATCTAAATTGAAAACTATAAAGACAGAGCTATCTAAGAGGGAGATACTCTTTAGTTTTAAACAAAATGTTCTTAAATTTGGATATTGGAAGTTTCAAAATAATCGGCTTTTGGGCAAGCACCGAAGTTAGGGCTACTGGGTTGATGAATACCCTCGGGGTAAACAGTCTTCCAGTAGAGGTATCGGCCCAATGGTATTAAATTACAAACTACTGAAGTTAGTGTGAATTTAATTTCTGCGTGTGGCCATTTCGACAACTTATGTCTCTTCAGTGCAGATGTAAAATTATTCCTTAAATTTTAATTTATTCATCTATTTATTCATTATTTCAATACTCATTCCTATGACGTGTAAGCTAGTCTTTCTTCAGATCTGGAAGTTCACGTTATTGAAGCCACACTGAAGGACACTGAACAACAATAAAAATGGGCTTCATGTTTCTTTCGACTGTCAGGGTCAATCCTTGAGTTAGGTGTCTTATGGAAGTCCATCGTTACTTAATTTAAGTTATATTTTTGATGCGCGTTCATATTTTTGCATTCAGAATCGTTTTCTTTTATCTTAAGTGCATACGATACGTCTCAAAGAACAAATTTCGAAATTTTGCCAGGTGATGTATTAAAGCGGATATTTTTTTAGATTAAAAGTGCAAATATTTATAAAGGGTCAGCGATGTCCGTTTTCCTTAGTAAGATAAGTATAAGCACGTGAATTTACACAGTAAAGCCAGTACTTTGTTATCAGATGAAAATTGTTTGGTATCGTCATGTAATTGGATTTTTCCTATTGCAATATTTCCGTCTGTGACAAATATTGACCACATGTTATGATTATATATGCTTATGTGTATAAACTAACAACCATATTACCCTTATCAATTCCAAAATGTATTTCATTTCAATCATTGTTTTGAATTTTGAGACAATGGTTGTTGAAATGAAAATATTGCAAACTGATTTTCAGAGGTGAATAACGCTGATGGCATGATTGTGCCATCTTTCGTATGACTTTTCCCCCATATTTGTATAAGTATACATATTTGTAGCTTGTTGTACAAATTAATTTCATTATGTTTCAGAGATTTTTCTTACTACGAATATCGACATTTTCATCCTTTAAATAAACATTCATTTGATGGAATTAATAGAGTGAAGATCCCCGGGTCATAGGCTCAAAACTATAGTACCCACTGTTCTCTCTAGAAAATGCTGGCTCCTCATTTATCGTGAAAGGGTCTTTTGGTTGTTTCTTTTTATCGCAATATCATTTATGATCTTGATTTTCGAAATGCTTTCTTCCTCCAGTTCTGAGATTGGTAGTTCTTTTTCACTAGTTTTTGAATATAGTTCTTTCTCACTAGTGTTTAAATATGGCTTTCCATGTCATTTGATTCTGATAATTCTGATGAAAGGTTACCTCTTGAAACACTTGTACTGCATAATAAATTAATTGTTTATTATGCAACACGGGAAATTAGTATTTTTTATTTGAAAATTCCCCATGAAACAATTGATCTCTTTGTTTTATTTATGATGCGATTTTCTTCTTAACATTTCGAAAATAATGGAGTGTCATATTGTTTTGTCATTTTATTGTTTTTCTCGTGCGGTTCCCTGGTGGATTGTGGTTTACGGCCATTGTAGGTGTTTCCTCTTATCTTTCTTATATTAATGTTATATAATTAACAGACAATAGTGTGAAAGATTTGGCATGTATATCAATAGCAAACTACAGAAACATAATATGAAGTGGTTTGGCATTTTGATACTGTGAATGCTATCACAAAATAATACTAGATTTAATGCCCTTTAGAAATTCAGAAACCCAATAATCAGTATTCATAATACACTTATTCAAATGCACTGATAACCCAATTTCCTTTTTGGCATTAAATACCATTGATCATTTTACAAACGTTTTTAGATACTTCCGCATATTATTTATCAATCGTTATTTGAGATGCGCAAGATAATGGCAACAGTATGTAATTTAATATTCTATGTGAGTGCTTCACCATTTTTCGTAGAAATGTTGTAGATAGTACGGAATTCTGCATAGGTGTACAATGGCCATTTGTAGGTCAGAGCTGGGGTATTCCTATCTAAAATACCGGTACCTTTAATTGTAATTTTGTACATTAGGCAAGTTTTTGACAATTTTTTTTTTTAGTTTTTCTGTTCGATGTATCGGACATGTCTGGTTTTATATATTTAAAACCAATATATTTTTTACACATAAATCCTTATTTTATTCTCATAATTTCATTTTATACAAAAGTATGAGCGTTTTTGAAAATCATTTATGGTGAAACCTTGCTTATAAAAATCAAGAGTTCAGTTTCCTGCCAAAGTTTTAATCAATTACATCTCAAAACTGTAAAAAAAAAATCGCTTTAACAAATTCTTTTTCTTATTTCTATCGAAATTTCATTTATCTTAGATCAGATTGTTTCAAATTAGAGTAGCAAACCTCTTCAGATTAAGACATTTTTGGAATGTGAATATACATATAATAAGACACCGCTAGCCTACCAACACCAAAGATGAAAATTACAGTTAACAGTTTTACACAAAAAAAAATTGTAGCATACAATCAACAAAGAGCAAAACGGGATAACATACCGACAACAAAGATCAAAATCCTATTCAGTCAATACTTTTGTAGCATACCAACTATATCAAAGTAAGTGAGAACTGAACCGTCAGTCTGAAATGAATAATCCTAAGATAGTGGCAATATAGGAAACACAAAGATATAAAGCCATTGCATAAGTGCGACACAGAAAAGAAACTGGAAGCACACATACAGATGAACAACGCGGAATTAATTTAAAACTATGGATGAGATCAGGTGCACCGGTAAAGTAAGCGGCCTCTTACAAGATATCCGCAAATCTGATATTAAAGTCAAATCCTGTAGGGGAAAATTAAAATTATAGGAAAAAGGAGGGAAACGGGGAATGTGTCAAAGAGACAACGACCCAAAGGGGAGTAATAACAACTCAAAGCCACCATAAGATCTTCAATGAACGGTGAGGAAACCCCACACCCAACGGCAGGTCGGAGTTGGCCCCTAAATAAAGAGTAATCAAGTTCAGCCAAATAAACATCATCCTAGACTCCCATAGACATAAAGTGAACTAACTAGAAAACAGACAAGACACACAAAGGCTTAATACATTTCCTGACTTAGGACAGGCGCAAACCTGCTGCGGCGGGGTTAAACTAGTTTTATTGGATCCAAACCTTCCCCCTATAGCCAATGTGATAAATAAAATAAAAAAAAAACAATCGTAGTCCAGTGGGCTAGTGGTGTCTTATTATAGTTCATTTATATTGCGACAAAACAAGGTATAATGACAAAAGAGCTCAAAATAATATTCTATCAGCAGGAAAGCATGATCGTAGCATATTATGCACAAAGATTGAAATCATAGTCTGTCCATTATAGCAAAACAGGCTTAAAATACTAAACAAAGATTAAAATCTACTGATCCAATATACCAAAACAGGCGTATTATACCAAAAGCAGGATGCAAATTCACAGTTAATCAATATGTTATACCGACAAAATTGATCAAAATCATAATCATTATGAAAAAGCGCTTGTAGTATATAGACTACAGAGATCGAAATCATAGTCTGTCGTAATGGTATAACAAATATAACGGAACTAAAAAAGAATTAAATAATAAAAAAAATGCTGTAAATTGAACTGCTGGATATAGCCATTTCGACAACTAATGTCTCTTCAGTGCAGATCAAATCAAAACATTTGAAAAACCATAAACCAATCATTTGTAAAATCTGATAGAGCCCTTATAACCAAAAAGATCTAAATAGAAAGCCAAAAGTCAGTTAAGGACAGATGTCTGCAAGAGGGAAATATACCGCAGTTTTTAACAATTTTCTCCAATTAATATACTAGCATTGCAAGTTTTTCAATAAAATAGGTTTTTCGGCATTACCGACGTATTGACTACTGGGTTGGTGAACACTCTCAGGGACTTACAGACCAAAAGCAGATGCATCGAACCAGTGGTAAAACATGCATCGAACCAGTGGTAAAACAACAAAATGCCGAAAATG
>MJUU01019153.1:42721-56134 GCA_002080025.1 Modiolus philippinarum
TATTCTGTAAATATTTGTTTGCTTTTATTTTGGAGAAAACAATCTCATCAGAAATTGCCAAATCAAAAGAGTTCACTCCAATCGTACCATATTTTGAAAGATCTTCTCTTAATTTGCAACCGGGCTTGCAACACAAAACTTTATTGGAATTTCTCTGATAGTAATGTGTTGTCTAAACTCTGCTGTAACCTTATTATTTATCATACCATGTTATATCTGTCATGTTTTTATATGTATGTGTCTTGTTATTTCAAAAAGAACTAGCGTCTTGAGTAACCCTTAACCTTACATTAATTTCCGTATTTATACATGTGGATCAGGGTGTTGTAAAGGTGTCACAAATTCCCTTCTGATGTTGAAATCATCAAACATACGTATTCGGGCAACTAATTTAAATTCTACGATTTTAAAGATCTAGATTCTCCCTACTTTGTCGATTTATATAGGTTTCTTAGTACAAATTATCATCCATTATGTAGTTATTGAAAATGTAATTTCGCTGTTTCAATTCGAAGACCAACACAATAACCTTTAATCTCTGTCGAAGCTTGGTTAAGACAAAATGTAAGTTTTCATACAAAGAAATCGGTTTTCGGGCTAGCAAAGAAGCACTGACTACTGGGTTGGTGAATACCCACGAGACTAACAGTCCAAAGTGCAAAAAGTGATTCACCATAACTGCAAATTTATTCATATATTTCGGGGTAAATGAATTGAATTACAATGCCAGAAAGTCTCCAAGCACATTCAAACACGGGTTGTGATGTCAAAATGTTATAGGGAAAATGTAAGTTTCTGTATTATCCTCTCCGAAAATAATTTCTCTTCTATCATCATTTAAGGCTCTATTGCATCATATTTAAGGGCAAATCCAATAGTTTGAGGGGAGAAAATAGAAAGCATAAACACGTCGATATATATTTTCCCGGCATAACACGTTGACAAATGCAATGTCAAAGGAATCCCATTGTTTTCGATGAAAAGATAATTTGGCGTGTCTGTAGTTTGTACAGTGATTTTGTCAACAGAGCAAAATTACTGTCTCAAAAACTTATACATCAAGGGTATGTTCAGTCACTGTTGCAATTGTCACTACAGAAGTTTTACGGTCGTCAGCACGATTTAACAAACCGTTACAATGTTTCTGTTTCACATATGAGTTTGTTACCGGACTGACAAACACCGATTGTGACAAAACCGGATGTTCCACTGGCAGTGTGACGGGTGCCTAGCGTGGAGCAGATCATGCTTACCCTTCCGGAGCACCTGATTATATCTCAGCTTTTAAAGGGATTCACACTGCTAATGCTTTGGTTGTGTGGCGTTCTTTTTCATTTCTGTTTATTTTTTTGCTTTTGTCATACTGTCTCAATTCGTGTTGGATGTGAATTGCAGTGATTTTGGAATATGATTTCAGAATTCCCCCCTTTCCTCGTTCTTGTTTCAGTATTCGTTTGCCGATGTACCTTCCAGTTTGGCAACCTTACGGAGGCTGGTGGAAAATTCTCCAAATTTGCATCCCCCCCCCCCGAAAACGATATTGGTGACCTTTATCGTTCTTGCTACCTTTTATTAGCATATAATAAGTACACAATTGTTCAACNCGGTGACCTTTATCGTTCTTGCTACCTTTTATTAGCATATAATAAGTACACAATTGTTCAACGATTTAGATGATAAGTGATTGTTTTCATATCATAATTATTATCTGATAATCATATAAACCTTGATTGAATTTTTTGTGGTTTTCATCGAGATTAAATTGAAAATACTTTCTCTTTTCGTAAAAAAAAAACGCAAAAATATTTTACAATTTCCATGGAAAGAAGATTGTTGACCCAATATTCTTTATTTTGTTATTTTTTATTTTAAAATCATCGGAACTTGTTTCACAACATATCTAAAAATTGTGAAATTGACAACATTACAAGAAACTGTTGGATACGCTGTTCTCACAACAGTGACTTAATGTTCTTATCGGCACAAATTCAAAGCTGTTTTATCATTGTATTTGTACATCTTTTTTGTCTCATTTGAATCTAAATATTAACGCATCGTATCCTCTATAAAATTGAAATAGTGTAGTGTTGATTCGATTTGAAAAAAAAAGATTTTTTTTTTAAATTTTTCTGGAAAATAATTCCTATCAGTGTTGAACTGATTTTCTGTTCCTCAAGTTGCGCCTTAACTGTTCTTTCATTTATGCTTTTAACTGTGTCATGATATTTTATGTATAATTTGAGACTTTACACTTTGCTTTATATATATATTTCACACAGGGAATTCGCATTTGAATTACATCCTGTTTTTTCCATCATTGCAGGTGAAATCATGCTAAATGATGAAATTATTAAATCTGCAAATCTTCCATCAGATCTTCGAGATCTTCATATGCAACCATTGCCAGGAAATGTACAAGTCGATATGGAATCAACACCAGGTAAGGAAGATCGTTCTTAGAATATTACGCCAAATTTCCGTGAATCACCGTCATTCCGTGAATCACCGTCATTCCAAAAGCAAACAATGAAAGAATATGGAGTCAATATACTTAAGACAAAGTCACTACAAAAACATGGTAGAACCCATCCATCGAACACCTTTTTTATTATTCATCATCAACTTTCTTACACTGTCATATTTATTGTTCCTTGTCTCGATAATATGCAGTCAATTTTTATATTTGATAAAAATTTAAAACTATTTCAATTTTAAGAAAACATAATTGTGAGCATTTGAATCCTTTTTCAGGGGGTGATACTATGATGAACCAGATGCAAGGGAATTCATTACCCAAGGAAGTTGGTAAGGACTGATTTCACGTTTCAAATTGTACTTAGAGAGTGAATTTTGTTAGATTAATAATGGTTATTTATCCAACATAATATGTCCGCATAATTCAACACCTTCTGCAAATGAATCTTTACTTATTTTTTACAGATTTACTATTGTACAGAACTTATGAAATAGTAATTTTTTTAATATCACAAGCGTCTCCTTTCAAAATGAAATAGTAACGGCTTACTCACTGTTTGATGGGTGATACAAAATTTGAAATCGACACACTGTTGTGATAAGTGAATTATGGGAAAACTTTTCAATATCAAAAGACATATACAGCAGTCATCAGTAACTAACAAATAATTCACCTTTAGACGTAAAGTTGTCGAAATGAATATTTCTTATGCTTTGTTGTTTTGTCAGAATATCCCTTAATATCGTATTTTAAATATTAAATAAACTTTAAAAATGTCAATGAAATGATTGATACAACTAATAGATCTTTTTCATCACTTCTTGTCACTTGGGCGAATCTGAAACAGCTTATGGAACTTCTACTGTCATCATGACAACTCGTCTCTAGGCAAGTGTAAACTGGCAATTGAACCAAAACTTCCTGCATGACTATTTATTACTAGTACAACTTTTAAAACAACTCATTAACAAACTCTAATTGTAGCTGTACTCGTCACTATTTCAACTAGCAACACAATCGTTTTTGTAAACCTACACAATCTATAATGTAAACATTTATCAATCATTACCTTTTTCCTCTTTCAGATCCCACAATGGTGTTCAAGCTTGGATACAGACATGTAGACCTTGGTTCACATACTGTATACAACAGCAGGGGTTGTCGATTGTATTATGGTCCATCAGATATGGAGCTTAATGTTCATTTTCAAAACGAGGTATTGTAAACGTTTGAATAAATTTAGGTTTGACTTAACACAAAAACATAGAGATACAAACATGTGAGATCGTGCTGTTGTGTAGTTTAATAAAATTTGATTTATAAAGAAAATGTTGCATATTATTTGATATAAAACATCAGTACATACAGTAGAACATATCTATGTTATTTCTCAGAGTGATATCTATAAAGGAAGTAGACCTAGGTTAAGGGACACAACTCTTAAAAATCACTTGTTTGTTTGTTTAGGTCTTTTTGATAAATATATTCTAAGCTTCCACATAACGTTGATGATTTTAATTCTTTTCCACATCAAAGCTTAAAAAAAATCGGGAAAACTGACGATTTTAAACACCTTTCTGATTTAAAGAGTTATCTCCCTTAATCAAGGTCTACTACCTTAAATGGACTGCCAGACTTGAAGATTGGTATACTACGCTCCCTTCTACTACGAAGGAAAAACCATATAGTTACAATTCAAAATCCCAGTATGTACAGAAAATAATGATACATGTCGTTCATTTAATAGTATCAAGAGACTTAAATGATAAAAGAAATGCACAAAGCAAATATAAATCGAATCCGACTATGCGTCAGTTATGTCTATAAGGTGATGCTCTCTCTTGGGAGTGTCGTTCGCGTTAATGTTGTGAGCATGTCTTTGGATAAAATAATCATTAATCGGAATTATCGGACTAACTTTCCACCTCGATAATATATTTAAATCACGTCTTCTCTAATATATCCATCACATGAATGTAAAATTCTCAATAAGGATTGACATTCCTCAATTAATAATAAGCTCTGTCCTTAGCTAATTTTGGCTTTACATTTAGATCACATTGGGTAATTGTTCTCTATCAGTTTTTAAACATATTTGATTTTATGGTCTTCCAAGCATATAGATTTTATCTGCACTGAAGAGACATAAGTTGTCGAAATGCGCATATGCAGAAAATAAATTCAAAGTAACTTCGGTATTTAGTAATTTGTTACCACTGGGTCGATGCCTCTACTGGTGGACTGTTAGTCCCCGAGGGTATTCACCAGCCCAGTAGTCAGTACTTCGGTGCTGACCCGAAAGCCGATTTTATTTCGAACCTTGCAATATCTAAATTTATGTAAATTTTGTTGAAAACTAAGTAGTATCTCCCTCATCCAAAGCTCTGTCCTTAGCTAATTTTGGCTTTACATTTAGATCACATTGGGTAATTAATCTCTATCAGTGTTTAAACATATTTGATTTTATGATCTTCCAAACATTTTTATTTTATCTGCACTGACGAGACGTAAGTTGTCGAAATGCGCATATGCAGAAAATGAATTCACAGTAACTTCGATATTTAGTTATTTTATAATACTAGGGTTTTGAAATTAATATTTTTATCTGTAACAACATTTAAGCAAAAATATTGATAGGTCAGTGTGTCCATTATTGTAATATAATCAATTGAAGTTTTTGCGGGAAATTCAAATTCTTTAGATTTTTCATTCAATTTGCATTAAGGCAATCAACATGCAATGAAGGAATACAAGAATCAAGAATTTCATCAAATTTTGATAAATGTCTTTTAAATTTATATTTAATCATATTTTGAACAGAAAAGTTGGGATCACTGTGAAAAATTTTAATGCATCATGGTGAACAAAATAAGAGAACTGGGAAAATCAGAGAATTTCAACAACCTGAGGAGCGGCCATCCTTAACAGAACAACTACATTTTTGTAGAGGTTGGCAAATGGCGACATTATAAATGGAATAGTGATTGATTTTACGTGAATGGCCATTTTAACATCATGAAAAACACGGAAGCGAAAATCTGATTATCAGTTATTAAAAATTGTAATCAGTTCATCGGAAATATTGTTCTTTCCGAGCGATTTTCGATTAAAATCGATCATCGGAACATATTGTTTCATTCGTTATATGTGGTTATAATATTTTTAGGTGTATGGCCCAAATGATGTAGATCAAGTGCATTTTCCGTTATGTTTCCTGGAAAACAAAAAACAGGAAGAAATGACACTAACCTTGTTGAATTACCTTGACCGAGGGATAATACTAAAAGTACAGAATGGACAAATTATTGCCACCAGAAAGTGCAGGTATGTACTTCTGATTGAACTTGTTACAACCAAAGACGTTGGCACATTTTTGTAATTACTTAGGGACAACAATTTATTTTATATAATCTAGAATCATAAATTTGGACCAATTTCCTCAGAAACAATAAAATTAGATCGATGAGTAAAAATCTTAATCGTGCAATATACTAGTTTTTATTCTTTTTCTTTCTCTTTTCTTTTTTTTTCTTTTTTTTTTAGTAATTGTTACATTTCATCTACAAAATTTAATCGTTCAATTTCTTTCAAGGTAGATAGACATTGTTGCGTTGCGCAGTTCAATCCCGCACTTGAAGAAGAAAGAGTCGGATACGGGTTTGATTTGATTTTCGGGCCGGAACAATGATTTGACAGCTTTTTCTTTGTAACGTCATAATTGACAGACAGATGGGAAACGAAATTTTTTGCCCACTTTCCCGCGAATTAGCTCCCTTTTACCGTAAAAATGTTTAATAAAGACACTTTGTAAAATATCTCCGTTAAAAGCATGGTGACTTATACATTATTTAGTTGTCATTAATAAATCTATCTATTTTCAAAAATATATAAAAATCTTATGGATAAAAAGATTATTTCCATTAAGCTGATAATTGCTTTTCATATTTTCCCCGTACATTCTTTGTAAATTTGGGTGAAAAAAAACCTAAATATGAACATAACTTTGACCTCAATTCTAGAAAAAAACAAGCATGGTGACCCATACTTTTATCACAGATTTCGGGTTGACAGGATTTGTTCGACTTATGACAAAATCTCATGGATATGAATATTAGTGTCTATCTACCTTAAATTTCTTATTTCAGTGCCTTTTATGTCCCATTTACAAACATAGTTTTTGTAGTGGGTATGGGCGAAATGGAAATATGAAACATATTGTCATACAGTATAGCACGAGATTTAGGTAATATTGCTTTAGAATTATTACATGAGTTTATTTAAGGGAAAATGTGAAATTTATATTGTAGGTGCACAATATTTGTGCAACTGCCAAACAGGAATGAACCAGTGAAACTTAACAGAGACGAACCAACAATTATATTCGATTACTTTAATTGGTTTTTGCCAAGTCTACAACGATACATAAATGGAAACGAGTCACGTCCATCAGCAGATGTAATGATCAGTTTTGGTCAGAAATGGTCCGGAGGAGAAACTGAATTTCAAAACATGCTCATTTGGTCTAAAATTTATCTACAGCAAGCACATCGTGAATTATGCAAGGTATATATTTTAATATATACATTTATTATTAGAGTGGTGAGATTAACAAAAATGATTCATTTCAGAAAGGGCTTTTAGTAGTTCTTGTTACAAGTCATATAATATGCGTTAATGTTACAATATTCGGCAAATAACTTTATACCGAAACTACTATAAATTAACTTTCTGCAGATGCACATTTCGACAACTTTTGTCTTTTAAGGGCAGATCAAATCAAAAAATTTAGAAAGCCATAAACCGAAGTTTGTATAAAAGCTGATAGTTTACAAATAACCAATAGAATCTAAACGGGAAGCAAAAAACAACTAAGGACAGAACTTTTGTCTGAAGGAGAAACTCCTTAATTTTGAACAGAATTTAAGAAAAGGTACCTTTTCAAATGCAATCGAAAGTGCTGACTAGTGGGTTGGTAAATCACTGGGACTAACAAACAAACAGCAAAAGTGATTGACCTCGGTAAATGGACAATATATTCATCCCCTCTTGGAATTTATCATATAATCATTTGACGTTTACACCATTTTTATACCCAAAGATCAAGGACCTGTCTGTCTTTCCGCATGAAAACTTATAGCATTTGCTATAAGTTTTAAACTGTGTAAGATGTGCTTTTCATACTTTAATGTGTATATGCTAGCCAAGAGGAACATTAATATGCAAAAACGTCGGGTCAAAGTTAAAAAAAAACATGTGCAGTTGTGTTGGGATCAGTATTTTTTTCACTTACATTTGTCTGGAATTTCATATTTTATTTAATCTAACTCCGAAATCAGTCGGCTGAGTACTTTCGTATTTGATAAGTCTGCTACATATTTTTAATTTGCAGTATCGACCTTGTAATTGTCCTTACAAAGAATATTTTCCTGTTTTTATTCCAGGTAACATGCACAAGTCCATTGTCTCCTAATATTGAAATCTCCGCATCAGATAATATAGACCAGTTCCTGAGATGCCGACAAGAAGCACAGAAACAACAACAGAATATGCAATGAATAAATTGCATCTTGCTGCTAAATGACAATGCTAAATAATTTTGTTTTTGTGCAAAATAATAATGGTGTATATCTACCTAATCTTAGCTGGTATACATTATACAGGGAGTCAAGTGGATTCTAATTATTTCATCAAAACTGTTTTCAATCAACTGTGTTTTTTCCTGTTTTTGAACATAATTAGAAACAACAAACTGTTGTATTATATAGGGCAGTGTTTTTTCAGTTACAATCGCAATAGTCTATTTGTACATCCTCCGCCACATTGTCTCGATACAGGAGGCATTAAAAATCTTGTCATTTAATCTTCAAATTGCTTTCAATAAATATTCATTATACATTATTCTAAACTTGCTAAATAACTTAACACTGAACACTAAAAACTAAAAATGTGACCCTACAACATAAGTTATATGAAATTCAAATGTTTGAAATTCACTTGATATCAAAAATCAATGAATGACCTATCATGGTCCTGATTGTTTTATACTTGACCTGTTTGTTTAGAAATGGTCCTTATTGTTTTATACTTGACGTGTTTGTTTAGAAGCCTTGTCAATTGCTTTATCTGCAGGAAGGAAACAGTGAAAATTTATATCTAAGCAAGATAAATTTTGTTTAATTTCTTTGTTTATTTAATGATTATCGACAAGCAAGTGGCCACCAGTGGTGATTTCAATAATAGAATTTTTTCGTACATAAATGGGTGTCTTTTCATTCATTATTTTTCCTTTTTGGTGCAGATAAACTTTACACATTTGGAAGACCATAAAATCAAAGATGTATACCAATGGAGAACAAATAACAAATATGATCTAAATGGAAAGTCAAAATCAGCTAAGGACAGAGCTTTGCATGAGGGAGATACTCCTTAGTATTCAACAAAATTTACCAAAAGTTTAGATATTACAAGTTTCCAAATAAAATCGGTTTTCGGAGCAGCACCGAAGTATTAACTACTGGGCTAGTAATTATCCTCGGGGACTAACAGTGCACCAGCAGAGGCATCGACCCAGTGGTAACAAATAACAAAATACCGAAGTTTCTGAATATTTAATGGCCATTTCGACAACTTATGTCTCTTATGTCATAAACACAAAGAAATATTGCAATTTATTCAATATTTTGTAATCAATATGATTATTTTGAATAGTCTAGCTATCAGTTTTGCTCTACTGTGGTCTGTTATTGAGCAAAATATAATTTCTTTGCTATGCTGATTATATTCATTACTAATATTATTATTACGTCATCAACATTCACATATGCACTTTTATATTGTTTAACATTTTTGTAAATTTAAATTTGTTCATAGATAAAATCAGTTGTGAAATCATTTTTACATTAAACTGCATTCGTTCCTGCACAACTGCACTTTTAAGTGGTCTATTGTATTGTGTAGCAGCCGGTGATGCTGCATGTTCATTGCATTTCTGAAATTCTGAGTTACGGTTTTGATCTGAATTAAAGCATTTTGCTCTGACAGAACGGGAACCACATCGAAATTAAGTTTCTGATGTATTTTTTAATGGACCACTCATGAAAAATAAAGGTGGCATTTCAAATTACGATATTTTATACCTGTTCTAATTTTTGAGCTGCAAAGGGCCAAAGGGAGCCCTAATCTCTTGATCATGTACTAGTACCTAAGAATTTGTTTTATACATTTTACTTACTTAGGCTTTCAGAAATATTCGGACAGATTTATGCGTAGCATTTGAAAAAAATCTCATGTTTATGAAATAACTTATCATTTGGATTTTAACTGAATTAAAATGGGGAGTTTTCGAGGGGGTTCCAGATTGAAGGTGATTCAAGTCTAATCGTTTTCTTTGCCTTAAATCTGTACGAAATTTTAATAATTCCGGAGAAAGGTTGCACGAAATTAGATAATTCCGAAAAAAGGGAATGCAACAGTTTTACCTCCTCCTTTGTGTCCACCAATGGTCAATCAAGTGGTCAATGTACTAAGCATATTCTTAGATTCGTTGCGATTGGTCTGCATTAGCTATATCTCCCCTCCAATTAATTTCAAACCATGTTTTTATAGCTCTCCAACTTTGTTTCCAAAATATTTGTATGAAATATTCAGAATATTCCTTTGTTTGGTATATAGAATATTCCTTTGATTTGAATGTAGAATATTGCTAGAAGTAGAACTAAAATGGCACTGTTTGGGAAATATTTTAATTCTTTGTAATTTTGTGCTCTTTTTGTAATTAGTATTGCTCTGCTGTGTTGACTATTTCATTTGGACTATTCTCAAGTCGAGAATCGTACTTTTTTATTTATTTTAATGAATTAAATTAAAATTAGAGAGCATTTTCTTTTCATTTAATACTTCCAAATGTTCTAAAGTAATACAAATTAGAGTGAGTGTTTAAGATACTTAAGGTTAAGGTAATTTGCAGTGGCGAATCCACGCTTTCTGCTAAGGAGGACCGACCCATAATTTTTCCATAAGAGGGGCCCGGAACCCATTTTTTTCAAATCCCTAGGAATTTTAAATATTTTCCAATCTCAGGAAGGGACGAGCCAGCCCGCCACCATCCCCGACCTCAACCCCACCCCCGGATTCGCTACTAATTTGAGTTAATAAGTTCTAACGTTTCACTTTATGGTATTTCGGTTATCTATTAGAGTTTTTAAAAAATCCTTTTATTTTTATTTTTACGTATGACGCTACAATTCTTATTATTGCAATTTCAGAACTTCTCTCTCAAGTCATTTTACATAAATTTATATTTTTAGATACAAAGCCGTTTAGGCATTCATGTATGAATATACATTAGTGTTCCATTCGCTATTATTCTGATATTATAATATATGCTAAATTGTTTTCATGTGTCTTGCAATATTCAAACCATACAAGCAATTACATCCTGTGGAAATGAATAGATATGGAGTAAATGTACACAATACATTATCACAAATAATGCCTAATACATTAGGATTGAGACAGTGTCGCTCATAATAAAACTTTGTCCAATACTAGTATTTCAAAACCTTCTTATTACAATAACAATATCAAACAAACAATAATGCTAAAATTAAAGTATTTTCTGTTTTCCCTTTTTGAGACCATACCTTACTACCTTTACTAATCACTTACAATTGTTTCTAAACATATTATAATACACCTTATGTAAGTAAACTGCATTCTGATTGGTTAATAGCCGTGGTATTTGTATCAGAGTCATTTGGCGTTTTGGTGATAAAGACACCCTGTGTAATTAAACAGAAATATCATGAACTTTGGGGTATTTGTAAAAAGAAACACACATTTCCTTCCCTTATATTACTGCCAAAAAAACTCTTCGGCTAAATCTTAAAGTTTATGTCATCAACTAGCGGTGGAGAGTATCATTGTTGTTTTTTTTTCTTTTTTTTTCTTTTTTTGACTGAAGAGACATGTGTTGTTGAAAACTTTACTGCAGTTTCGCATATTTTTCAAATTATCTTAGTATTCTCACTCATTTATATGTCCGTTTTAAGTTTTGAGCTTAATTCATCAAGGAGACGCATTAACTGATTAAACCTCTTCATTTAATGCTACATTAAAATAACGATGGTTGTTTATGCACATGCAACACAGAATTGAAAAGTTTACGATTGCTAAATTAAAAAAAAGTGTTTAAAACTTTTGTATTGTTGATAATCAAAAATATATATATTTCTCATTTTTGTTCGATTTTACTGATGTTATATTTAATATTAATGTAGCTTAGTGTTTATTTACCATAGTTGTGTTGGAAGTCACATTTTGACTGGTCAACATAACATAAAAGATAAAGCATTTGAACCTTATAAACCAAAGACATTGTGTTTTGGTGAAATTGTTATCAATTTCATGCTGAATATTATGTGTCTCTTGTCGTAAAATTGTACTTCCTTCAAATATTTTTAATAACTTTATATTGTGTGATTTATTAATAATGTAATCATTTTGTTTTTCTTGAATAAACGAATTGTCTTTGTTTATTGATGTGAGTATTTATCATTCAAAGTACCAATATAATATGAAATTGAAATTAAAAACAAATACCGAATTGAAGTAAATTTTAGTCTTGCAAATGGATGATTAGTTCTACAACTTATGTTTCTTCACTGAAAAATGAGTTATTTACTATTGAAACGGCAATGCAAGGAAATATTTAAGACAGATTATCTCTGTCGAGAAGATTCTAGAAAAGGGGAACAACAATCTAAAGCCCCAGTCACACTGTCACGTTTTAACCCCTACGTTTGGCTACGTTTTCAAAACGTAGCGAAACGGCAATATACTTAGCAAACCGTAGCAAAACGTAGACCAAACGTAGCAATGCGTAGCAATACGTTTGTATTGGTCTGCCCAATACAAACGTAGCCAAAAATTAAAACGTAGCACAAACGTAGGGAAACGTAGAAAAACGTGGTAGAAACGTAGCTGTTACGTAGTAAAACGTAGGTAATTAGAATCTATACGTTTCGCTACGTACTTGCTACGTTTCGATACGTTTCTGTACGCTTTTTCTACGCTTAGTCACGTTTCATTCTACGCATTACTAGGTTTCAGTACGCTTTAATACGTTTCGTTACGTTTAAATACGCATCGCTACGTTCTACTACCGATCGACAAATGATATTTCCAAGCATTTCGGAATTTTTACTTAATTTTGAGATATTTTTTATGACCTGAAGATCAGTTCACAAATTAACAGAGTAAGTCAACATTATAGATCATTATATTTACCAGGTATTCGAAAATCAATTAAAATTTTATACAGTCATTCGTACAATAGAACAAAATGATTAAATATACCTTTGTGTAAGTTTCTATTGGCACGATGAATAATCAGTGTGGACTCTTTGCAAATTCTTGAACTTTTTTCACAGAACTTTATTAATACGTGGTACAATGTACTAATACGTAGCATAAACGTATCAAAACGTACATCAAACGTAACGGAACGTAGTCGAAACGTACTAAACCGTAGTCGAAACGTACTAAACCGTAGTCGAAACGTATTAAACCGTAGTAATACGTATAAATCGTAGTAAAACGTAGTACATACGTAGCAACACGTAGTGAAGCGTAGTAGAACGTAGGCTTTGAATTTCCAATAAAACGTGGTGAAACGTAACAGTACGTAGAAAAACGTAGTTTATAAAATTATAAAATTTTAGTTTCTTGATATTTGGGTTATTGGATGTGGTTTGTTTCCATGGATTTATTCACTTTTTTACCTTTTTGGGGCCATTTAGGGCTTACTATATGGTGTGAGGTTCTCACTGTGTTGAAGACCATTTGGTGACCCCAAGATGTTTTGTTTTTGGTCGTTTTAACCTGGATATGGGATGTTGTCTCCTTGACATTTACCCCATTTCCTTTCTTTTTCATAT
>MJUU01019155.1:19147-32556 GCA_002080025.1 Modiolus philippinarum
ATATCTCAGGGCTCCAGATGTGTACCCTTGGATATATTATAAAGATGTTGCATTTTGGCAAACTCCACCAATAAAGGAAAATGCTGAAGAACATTTCAGAAGGATAAAAAAGTTGAAATCGAGGGAAGACGATATCCTCTTAGTTTCTTCTATGAAATCAGGTAAAATAATTTCTTTTAACTACTGTTAATGAGGCATATATATTAAACGTTGTTCCATTGCTTGGTTTTACCATGTATTTATAGAAACTTTGTCTCATTTGCATTTACTCCATATCCTTCCTATGTTCATATATATGATTTGAATTATGTAGTCTCTTTGAACAGCTTTTTATTAATTGTATTTATCATTAATGAAAACCATATCTATAAGTGGCTAAAGACCAAATTTAATTTTGGCTATATCACTTCAGTGTAGACGAAATCTAAACATTTGGAAGACCATAAACTCAGATATGTTTAACTACTGCTTGAGAACGAAAAACCAACATGATCTAAATAGAAAGCCAAATTCTGCTACTGACAGAGCTTTGCATGAGGGAGATGCTCCTAGTTTTCGACAGATATTTCAAAAATAGGATATTGCATAAATAGAATCGGATTTCTGGTCAGCACTGTTGAATACCCTCGTTGACTAACAGTCCAACAACAGAGGCATTGACCATAGCAAAGTTACTGTAAATTTTATTTCTGCAGCGAAACGTTACCTGATAGTCGATATACAGAGTGCAATATCAATGATGACTCTTAATCATTAAAATACCAAACATGTTTTAAAGTATCTCGTCACAATTAGCAAGAGCGATATGATGCCATCCTGTAACTGAACTACTTTGAAAATTTTCAGGGTATTGTCATTCTAATTAAGTATGTCATTACGTCAACGCAAATAATAAGGATGAGTAGTAGCTGTATAAAACTTGAATCTTTCAGTGAAACTTTAAATTTTTCAGCTCAGCTGGCAATGCCAGGGTGAGCTTTTGCCATCACTCTGCGTCTGTCGTCATTTTTTCATTCAAATATCTCCTCCAAAACCACTGGGCCAATTGAAACCAAACTTGGTCAAAATAATCCTTAAATGATTCCCTTTCAAATTTGTATCATGCAGAACAGTACCTCATCCAATATGCCCGCCAGCGGGGAACAAAGTTTTAACATTGGACCCTATGGAAAAGACATTCAAAGATCATCTTCCCATAAACTGCCTATCAAATTATAACCAAACGTAGGCACAATGGTTCTTAAATAGTCTTTGACAAAAATGTATCCCACACGTCCGTACCTCATCAAAGATTGCCGCCAGCGGGAAACATTGCTTTACATTGGACCCTATGGAAAAGACATCTAAAGATCTTCTTAAAAACAACCAGTCTAATTATTACCAAACTTAGGCACAATAGTCCTCACGAGGTCACTTCCAGAAAAGTATCCGACAGGTAAGTTCCTCATCCAAGATGGCCGCAAGCGGGGAACATAGTTTTTAACATTGGACCCTATGGAAAAGACATTCAAATATCTTTTTTGAAAGGGGCCTTGTAATGTTTTAACTTGATCAGTATTTATTACGTTGATTATTAGAGGAATTCTGCTAATTAAAAATAATTTTTTAAAGATGGCCTGAAATCCGTGTAAATAGACAACATTTTGAAATATTTCTTCTAAGAAACAACTTGTCTAATTAGAATACATTGGTACTTTCACTAAAGGTATCTGACAGGTCAAGACGTAGTCAAATATGGCTGTCAGCAGTAACATAGATTAACATTTGACATTTTGGAAAACACATTCGAAGATCTTCTCGGAAACTAGTACTCCAATTAGAACCAAACTTAGTCACAATGGTCCTTATTTTGTCCCTACAAAAAAGCTATCCTACAGATCCATTCCTCATTTAAGATGGTCACCAATTAGAACATAGTATTCATTGGATTCCATTAAAAGGATTAGGTCTCTGAAAACACTTATCCATTTGGAACTAAACTTGATAAAAAAACCTTCCGTAGTTCGTTCAAAATTTGTGTATCGCATGTCTGCATCCAATCTAATGTGGTTTCAACCAGGAAACTTCTTTTAATATTTGACCCTATAGGAAATGCCATTCATCTCTCTATTTCAGGGATGGTCAAGGTGTTTAAAGAAAATTTTGCTCCAGCTATCCATTCTTAACATATTTCACAGACAATTCACTGATTAGATATTCCCTGCCCACGAATGTGGAAGGGGCATATAGTGGTACCCTTATCCGTCCTTCCGCCTGTCCGTCCTTACGTCCGGTTAAGTTATCCGGTTAAGCTGACGTGTATATCTCTGAAAAATAAAAAAAATATATCTGATATTTATTTCATATGCTAGCTAAATGATAAGAATGTTCTTATAGTTCCTATATATTCATTGAAAATATTGCTAAAAATACTGAATTTGTGATGATTTTCAAAGCCTGATATCAGGAAAAGGTGATGATCGATGAATATCATTTTCATTTTATTTTTTTTAACAAATGAACTAAGACCTACAAAATATCTTAAAATAGGCTCTATCCACCTTAAACCCCTAAGATTTCGTTTGTTTATTTTC
The DNA here is from genome assembly GCA_002080025.1 of Modiolus philippinarum. Classification (NCBI taxonomy): domain Eukaryota; kingdom Metazoa; phylum Mollusca; class Bivalvia; order Mytilida; family Modiolidae; genus Modiolus; species Modiolus philippinarum. Next base: position 21,721 of record MJUU01019155.1, read on the forward strand.
GTTACATATCAACGAACAAAAGAACTAATATAAGAAGATTAAAGATAACATTTGATCCCTTTTTGTAAATGAGCCTTTCCAACAGAGCCAGACACGTATGTTGTAAGGATAAATTTTGCTTTTTCCAGGTAAGATTTGTTCCAGCAGCTGGGTCTAGATTTATTATCTTGAAGCATACTACACAGAAAAATAACCGGACACTTTTCGACCAATGAAATCTAATATAGAACCACTCAACGCCCTTAAATAATTAACACGTTTTTTTTTTCTTTGGTAATATGTAGTTATTTGGTACATTGAGTAAAAACAGGTTTACAATTTTTTGTAACTGAGTTTTGCATGTTTGTTTAATACAAGCCCGAGAGCCGTTAGACTCGAGGGACGATTTTATTACCGAGGCTGATGAGAGATGTGACATGAAAAAAATGACGTGTAATGATATTTTCATCAGATACTTCATTTGTTAAAGAAATTTTCAGTTGAAACTATCTTCATGCTTGTTAAATGCAGTGTTAGTATTTTGTTATTATACTTTATTAGATATGGCGATATCATGTGAATTTTTATCATTTTTACTGAAATTCACGAACTTGTGATAAAGCTATCGAGAAGTGATGCATAGGCATGCGATAAATACCGGAAACAGTTGATAACGATGTAACATCAGCTCGCTTCGTTATTTTTTGTTTCAATAATTTGGTTTTAGCGAGGAGTAAAATTTTAATCTTATTTGAACTAAGTCTATGATAAGTAATTGTTATTTCTCTTTTGATATTTCTAGAATGTTCAATATGAAGTAATTTACTGAGAGAGAGAAAGGGGGTACTAAGCTTAGCTTAATTTTGTTCCTCTGTCGAGCGAAAATAATCTTTTAAAAAATCATGTTAACAGTATAGTGGAAAACTATAACTTGATGTCTTTGTGCACAACAGTGTTAATCAGTGTGTAATTTAACAAAGATTCTAAATCCAACTGAGAATTCGTTTTCCGTTTGTTTAAGAAATAGTCACATAAGTAGCAAAACTCTCATTATATCGTTATGTAAATAAATCAACAGCCTAAGGATAAAGTCATATTGCATTTTCGTAAAAGTCTCCTTTTAATGGTTTAATTTATATCTGACGATGAAAAAAGTTGTTAACATCTGAGCAACTATCTCTGATTGACAAACCCGTTCATTATAAATCATTTGTCCAGCGAAAATCATTTGAAACATGACAGATAAATATATGTTTCAGTATCGATATCTATATAAAAATGGTATGAGCTTTATTCATTAATCCCTTCTAAGTAATTGTCAATTATTTTTCATTAAGGTACACACTGGCTTCATGAGATCGTATCAATGCTCCTGAACCAAACAACTGAATATAACACTTTTGGCGATTTTAAAGAAATGCATTTTGAATTCAAAAGTATGAATGATGTTGAGAGTGTAAAGGGACAACGACTCATGCATTCCCATCTACCAATTAGTTGGCTTCCGGTCGAACACTTTGAAAAACAACGCAAGACAATATATCTGAACAGAAACCCAAAGGACATTTATGCGTCGAGGTACAATTTTTTCCACGGTAAAAGTGGCTTCCCAGAAATGACATGGTCAGAGTTTTATGAGAAGGAAGTAGTAAATGGCAAGTAGCATTTTATTGAAAAGACCAAATTATGTCATATAGAATAAAAAAAATAATTATCCACGAAGTCCCTTTTTGACATATAAAACAATTGTTATAAACGCTTGTTGTTAATTTTTATCTAACAATGAAGGGATATGGAGTAAATGCAAATGAGACAAAATCTCTACAAATACATGGTAAAACACAGCAATGGAACAACGCTTTTATTGTTGTTCTTCATCTTGAAGTCACCATGAGGCCTTTAACAATGAGCATTACTCATACCTCATAGCAATTTCAAGACGACCCCTAGCACCGGTTTAAGCGGAATTCTTTGCTAATTGCTGACATTTTAACATTTTAAAATCAAGTATGAACAGTTAATATTTTGTCCGGAAAGGAAGTCTGTGATATAAGGTTGATAAATGTAGAAAAGATAACAGGAAAAACCTACAATAGCCGATAAAAACAATCACATACCACAATCTACTAAATTTCTGCACAAGAAAAACAACAAAATTTCAAAAGACAATCACAGCGATAGGAACTCGGGATTGCCGACCTTGGTACCTTATGATGTCCTTAATGTTTTTTATGCCCCCAGATCGATGAGGGGGGGGGGATTTTGTCCTGTCTTTCTGTTTGTCTGTCTGTCTGTGCGTCTGAAACACTAACCTTGGCTATAACTTTTGAACTGTATAAGGCATACTTTTCATACTTGGCAAGTGTATAGATCTAGTCAAGAGGGACATAAATATGCAAAAAATAGGTAAGGTCAAAGGCCAAGGTCACAGAGGTTAAAAAGGGGTGAAATTGGATGTTTTCACATATTTGACTGTAGAATCCTTATTGTTTATCCTATTGAGACGGGGTTTATTTCTTTTTAATGCTAATAAAATTGCGCAACTGTCGAATGTCGACAGATTTGAGGTAGCATCTACCGTTTTTGAGAAACAGGAGGCCAAAAGGTGGACTCAGGAAAAACAATGAATTTATAAATTTGTTGTCGGATCTTTATGCAGTATTTTTCTGTAGGTTTCTTATAGCATGTTTGAACAAATACTTTTAACTAGTAAAACCATTTCAATAAACAAGAGGCCCAAAGAAGCTTCGTCTGTTTCAGAATAAAGGGGTTTAATTTGGTGTTTTTATGGCAATAACCAACTTTTTAACTATGTAAGATAGATTTCTAATACTTGGCAAGTGTATAGGTATTGTCAATATGACCATTAATATGCAAAAAAAATTATGTCAAGGTCACTGAGGTCAAAAAGGAGTTAAATTGGGTATTTTCATATATTTTACTATAGAATCTAGGGGCATATGTAGCGTTTCACAAACACATCTTTTTTTCTTTTTTTCGAGATAAATTCTTCCATGGTTGTGCGGGATGAATAAATACACAACCCATCTTTCGGATGGGATGTAAACTCAGGTTCACGTGTTGGAAGAAATGCCTAGCTTCCTGCACGTAAAAGAACCCTTGTAGCAAGCTCTCTTTGAGTGGTCCGTAGGTGATCGGCTACAATTCCCCGCCCCTTTCGATTTCACCCTACTTTTCCAGTGGCAGTCAGAATTTCCCGTCCCATGACACTTTCCATACCCAAAGTGATTATTTATTAACAAACTTGTTCTCTTCTTTATATAGCTGAAATATTGCTCAGTAGACATTAAACAATATTCAATCAATCAATCGAGATAAATTCCAAAATATTTCGGTTAATTATGGATTTCAGGAAATTTGTTTAATATGGAAGGAATTTTTTTTTTAAATTCAAGCAGTGAAGATGTTTGTTCAAATCAACTAAAATTCTCAAACTATGATTATTAGGTAGAATTCGGAAAATAAGTGACCTTTGAAAATTTCAAAGAATTTACAAAAATATGAATCAAAGAATTTTTAAATCTAATCTGTTATCAGTGAAAAAGCTTGTAATAATAGTAACACCTTCAAGAAGTATGAATACTTGATAGAATTTCAAAAAAGAAATAAGTAGTCTTTAGAGAATTTCAGGAAATTTACAAAAATTGGAATAATATATTCTTGAAAACAAATGGTTAAAATAGTTTACTGTGCATTTAGGTTTGCATATATGCATTTCGACAACTTATGTATCATCAGTGCAGATCACATCAAAACATTTGAAAATCCATGAACCGTAATATGTGTAAAAGCTGATAAAGAACAAATGATGTAAGGATCTAAATTGGGAAAAAATCGGCTAATGACAGAGCTATGGAAGAGGAAGATACTCGTTTAGTTTTATCAACATTTTCTCTGATTTAGTTCTTGCGAATTTTCAAATAAAATCGGTTTCGGTGCAGCACCGAAGTACTGGCTGCTGGGTTGGTGAATACCCTAGGGGACTTTCAGTCCATTAGCAGTGGCATTAGCCCAGTGGTAACAAGTAGCAAAATACCGAGGTTACTGTGAATTTAGGTTTGGCATATGTGCATTTCGAAAATGGACAGAGATATGCAAGACGGAGATACTCCTGAGGTATAGCAGTCATATTTGGCAATTCTTCCTGTCCCCAATTGTCTTGTATAGCAAGGAATCAGTGATAGTATGCTAACGTTTCTAAAGCTTCAAGTGACATTTTTAAGGATATTTAACAAAGTTAGAACCGGGATAAAAAAATTCTGAAAGGCAGACTATATATATGGAACAGCAACACAATTATATTTAAAAATTTAAAAACGTAGAGGAGTTCGCGTTGTATGCCATATGTATGAAAATCAACATCTTGGGCTTTTTGCACTAAGACCAATACCGAAAAGCCATAACCTAATGACGCTTTTACAGATTATATGCAACAATTCTACCACAAAATTAAACCCCTAAATCCAAGAATGTAGGAAGACTTCGCTCGCAAGCAAGTATGACGGACGTGTGGACGAGACCAGCGACAATATAACGAACTTTCATTCAAAAATGCAGAGATGGTAAGATTGTAAAATTATGGACATATTCCTCATATGCATGCGTACAAGAAGGACACTGTCAGATTCTTTAAGACCAAGTTTAGAATACTACATGCGAACAGATAACTTATCATATATATATATATATATAATAAAACGCTAAAACTGCTAGGAGCTTTCGGCCGCGCTACTGGCCTTCATCAGCATGTATACTTTGTGCAAGAAGTAACAATGGGTACATCAACCAAGCAGTTTTAGCGTTTTACTATGATTAATACTAGCAAGGACAGCGATTTTTTATATTTATATTTATATATTTTAAAATCTTAGCCATCCAAAACTTTGTTTTAAATGCGTTCATAAAAGTATTGCACCTACAGAGACTTAAATGCTTAATAGAAAATTAAATTTGATGTCAGAAATAAAAAAATGAAAAATAAAATCACATTTTTAGATTTTTGAAATGTTTATAAGCCAATTATAGTATATCACACGTCTTTTAATAATTATGGTATTTACTGATGAAATAAATAACTCCTTTGAATACTTTCAATAATTGATTGTTTACAGTGGAACCATTTTTCATCAAAAAGATTTGCATCAAATTCATCCACTTAACAAAATCAAGCCCCGAGATAGTTTTCGTTCAACTAGGAAAAGGGGACTTTCAACAGCAATTACCATCGTTATTGAAAATCGTTCATCATGAAGTAAAGAGATATATACGACAATCAAAGTAAAGATTGGGATAAGATATTTTTATTTCTCTGGAACATAATTTACAATTTGAATTTAATACAAGAGATTGATTGATTGATTGGTGTTTCAGCAATATTTCAGGTATATCGTGGAATGGACTGTTGTAAATAGAAAAAAAAATTGAAACAAAAATGTAATATGATTTTGCTGTGTACAGATAACACAAATTTGAAAAAAAAGATATAATCGAAATATACATTAATAAGTTTTATAAAAAGTTCTCAATGAGGATAAGCTGTGTTTAACGAGCATCGTATATCAGCTACATCCACACAGTCAAGTTAATCATGTTGTTTTATGCAAGCACAGTTGCATTGTATATATTTCTGTTGTTCTTCATTTAAACACAACGGAGATAAAAGTTAAAGCAGGAATAATGCAAAACACTGAAAGTCTAAAACACTGCATTGTACTGGAATGTATGAGTCCGAAGTTTGACATGTTCAACACGGGGGCGGGGGGGTCTTATAAGAAGGAGGTCCTTACTCTACAGGTGAGCCTGATCTCATCCATGTAATTTTTTCGGACCGTGTTGTTCATCTTTCTATGTTTGTGTATCTTCAATTTTCTTCGCTGTCGTACTCGTGTTATGCTTATGTTTTTTCAGATGTTACCATTTTCCTTAGATTTTTCGTTTTGGTTCTCAATTACTTTAAATTAATAAAGAAGTCATGACTCAATCTTAATCAGTTTAAAATTTAAAATAGGAATCCTAGTTGAAAGTCCTTTGAGCATTTCACGCAAAAAAGATCAGTTAAGTTATTATTTAGTTAATAGATTGTAACAGCCGGAAGGCTACAAAGATAATTTTTGAATGATTTCAGATGAGAAGTAGAAAACAAAAAGGTGTCGTGAATTTTATTTTTTGTAAAAAGTTCAGTATTTCATTGCTTGCTACCACTGGGTCGATGCCTCTGCATGAGAACATATAGTGTCCGAGTGTATTCCACTGACATTTTAGAGTTTATGGTACTTCTAATGTTTAGTTTTGAATTACTTTCTCAAAGTAGTAATAATGTAATTAAAAATTACAATTTTAAAAAGAAAGTTATGTAACTTTGGTTACATAGCCCATATAATTTTATTTAAGTCATTAGAATATTAATTGATTTATGTACATATTATTGTATCTTTGATTCAACGAAAAGCTAGAAAGCAGAACATAATAAAACAATGCAAAAACAATCCATATTAAGAAATCACCAAAATAAGATTTGTTTTTGTTCTGTTGTAAGGAACTATGAAAAGGGTAAGGTAGCATGTTGTTTTATTCAAATTTAACTGAAAATTCAATACGGTGAAAGTATTTTTATTCGTGGATGCCAATTTTTGTGGATCGCAGATAAGCCATTAGTTCATTGTTTCTTAAATTCGTGGTTTGTGTCCTTCGACAGTAAAAATCAAAGGGACTTTTGTATTTCTTTGGGTATTAAATTTCGTGGTTTTAGTCAACCACGAAATCCACGAAAATTGGAACCCCACGAACAGTAGTACTTTCTCAGTATGTAACAAGAGCCTGAACTTACTAAATATGTTTAACTGAATTGCTACAATTGTAAAAAAAAAACGCACTCATAACAAAATGAAAGACTTTTGAAGGACTTCTTTTCACTTAAAGTAAGTAAAACTTATCTAGAAACTTATCTAGAAATAATTTTGTTTCTAAAAAACAATATCAAACAAAAAATTCTTGTTTAAATCAAATCACATTGCTTTGAATATTTTGTTTCATTACCATTTGCTTTACATGTGCATGCAAAAATAAATTTTATTTTGAATTGGTACTATATATACGTTGTCAGTCCCTCATTTTATAATAATGATATTGTTAATGTGTTTATCACATAGTAAGCAATGCAAATGATTATGCAATATATATCCCCTGCTAGTAAGCCGAGTTCTAGGCAAACGTTTTAGTTGAGCTGTTTAGCGTATAATTTGCTTAGACCGGTTTAATAATGTTTAAGCCGGTTGGGGAATGTGTAAACAAACTTCTGCATTTTGATAATGCGTTGTCCCTGTTCAGCGTAATGGTTTGTCTCTTTTTTCTTTTTTTGGTTTTTGTTTTGTTTTATATTTTAACATATATATATCTTCATCTTAACGTTACTAAACTGATATTCAACAAACATAAATGTTTTTTGACAGAAAGTTAATTTTACATCTTGGAATTTATTTACTGATTCAAATGTAAAAAATGGATAACGGGAAACACCTACAATGACTGAAAATTATAATTACATGCCGCAATCTGCCATGGAACTACACATGAAGAACACGAATAAGACAACAGACAAACGTAGACAACGATAGGAAATCGTGACAGCCGGACTTGGTACCGGCACTAGCAAAAGCCAGCGGTAGGGTTAAACCGGTTTATGGGTACCGAAACCTCCCCTTTATCTGTCCCGTTTCCCTCTAGTTTAATAAATATACAAATAAAAAACAATACAGGTAGACCACAATCTTGAAAAGAAAGAAAGAAAAAACAATACATAATTTAGAAAGATGGGTCAAGGGGTGCTCGCCGCTAAACTGCCGGCTAGCTCAAGGAGCCTAGTCTGCTGGTAGAACACTGTCGCAATACGGAAGAAAAATCAACTTCAAAACTCCCTGAAGGGTTTGGTCAAGAATCATCATAGATTTTAGTAGACATCGGCAGTATCAGTGAGAGGTCAGTTTGTGTGCAAAATTTTCAGGTGATTAGGTCACAAAGCTAATTTAACGGATGCAAGCAGAATATCTTGTCCTATAACGTAAAAAAATGTAAGTTACGTCCCGGCTTTTCTGGACTTTTAATCAATATCTGGCTTTTGTTAACAACATTTCCGTAAAAACGAGGAATCCGATTAGAAATGCCCTTAGTAATAAGCTGTTTACGAGTAACGCCATATTTAGACATCAAATGTTCATATCTATTATAAAACTTCTTAAATGTATTCAACAACTTATGAAATCTGCAACCCTGTTGTAAAAGTTTGGCTGTAATAGTAAGGTTACGTTCAATAAGAGGAGAACACACTCGTGCGAATCATACCAGTTGAGAAACATACACCCCATTGGATGGAGCTAGAGGGATGTCGCCGTCAAGAAAGGGAAATTAGTGATAGTGAAATCGAAATAATCCGTTTATCATATATGTTAGTTTTTATTTTACCGGAGTCAATAATGATAGTAAGATCCAGAAAAGGGCAGTATTTATAATCATTGTTCGCTTTATTATGTCCCCCAAACAAAGTTTAGGAGACATATTGTGTTTACTCCGTTTCTTCTTATTAAGTCGCCCAAACGAAGTTTGGCGACTTATTGTTTTTGCTCCGTTTCTTCTTATTAAGTCGCCCAAACGAATTTTGGCGACTTATTGTTTTTGCTCCGTTTCTTATTAAGTCTCCCAAACGAAGCTTGGGAGACTTATTGTTTTTGTTGCATTTCTTATTATTATTAAGTCTTAGAAACGATGAAACGTCCGGATGAACTTGTCCGGAGTAGATCTCAAAGACCTTTTAACCTAGAGCTTTGAAACTTTGTATCATGTTAGCCCCATGTATCTAGTTGTGCATAATCTAAAAAAATTTTAGATTGGGGTCCATTAAGGGTACATTTGGGGGGCTCAAATAGGGGTGGGGTCCTCCATGTTAACCCTATGGGAAAATGAAATTTTGAATTTTTTTCACCATTTTTTCACTGTATCTTGAAAACTAGCAACTGTAACTCCATGAAACTTCATAGGAAAGATGTTTGTCATGTGAGAAAGGGTCCCACAGGATTAGAAATTTCAAAATTAGGACCGTTGCCATGGAAACCATACAAAAAATTGAAATTTTGAGAAAACGCATTTATTATTGATAATTATATTTTCATTACAGCTATATGTATTATTTAGGTTATAAGGGGAACCTCTGCCCAATGTTTTTTTGAAACAAGGTATGAAATTCATTGTTATGGATAATGGAGCATCTGTTTGCCATGGAAACCAAGCCAAAAAGCTATAATTTTGTTTAATTAGTACTGTTGCCATGGAAACCATACAAAAAATTGAAATTTTAAGAGGACACTTTTATTACTGATAATTGTATTTTCATTACAGCTGTATGTACTATTTAGGATATAAGGGGAACCCCTGCCCAATTTTTTTTTTAAACATGGTATGAAATTCATTGCTCTGCATAATGGAGCATTTGCTTGCCATGGAAACCAAGCCAAAAAGCTATTACTTTGAGAAAAACGTGTTTTCTGGTGTGTGTTATGTTTTGATTTCAACTGTATGTATAAAGTTAATTATAAGGGGAACCCCTGCCTAAATCTTTTTTTCAAAGGGGTTTTTAAAATGCCCAGGAATCCGATATGGGAGTTCGTTTGGGAGACTTTTGTTTTTCGCTTGCGAACACAGTTATAACTTGTTATTCTTCCATCCTTCTTTATTCCGGTCGCAATGAACTTGTCCGAACCAGATCTCAGAGACCATAACACCTAAAGCTTTGAAACTTTGTATGATGCTAGCCCCATATATCTAGATGTGCAATCAGGAAAAAATTTTCCAGGAGGGGTCCATTAAGGGTACATTTGGGGGGCTCAAAAAGGGGTGGGGTTGTCCAATTTTAACCCTATTGGAAAATGAAATTTTGAATGTTTTGCACCATATTTCTCACTGTATCTCAAAAACTTTTAATACTAGCTCAATGAAACTTCATAACAAAGATGTGTGTCATGTAAGAAAGAGTTCCATGGTATTGAAAATTTCAAAATAACAATGGTTGCCATGGAAACCATGCAAAAAATTGGAAATTTTGAGAAAATTGTATTTTCTGCTTATAATTGTATTTTGATTACAGCAATATGTATTACTTAAATTATAAGGGGAACCCCTGCCCAATTGTTTTTGGAAGGGGGTTTAAAATTGATTGTAATGGATGGTAATGGATGAGGGAAATTTCAAAATAATGATGGTTGCCATGGATACCATGCAAAAAATTTGAAATTTTGAGAAAATTGTATTTTTTTGCTTATATTTGTATTTTGATTACAGCAATGTGTATTACTTAGATTATAAGGGGAACCCCTGCCCAAATTTTTTTCGGAAGGGGGTTTAAAATTCATTGTAATGGATGGAGAAATTTCAAAATAACTATGGTCACCATGGAAACTGTACAAAAAACTTTAAATTTTGAGAAAATCGTAATTACTGTTGATAATTATATTTTTATTACAGCTATATCTATTACTTAGGTAATAAGGGGAACCCCTGCCCAATTTTTTTTTGAAACAATGTATGAAGTTGAATGTACAGGATATTGGTACATTTGGTTGCCATGGAAACCAACCCAGAAACCTACAATTTTAAGAAAAACATGTTTTTTTTGCAATGCATGTAGTCATTCGATTTCAGCAATATGTATAAATTAGTTTGTAAGGGGAGTCCCTGTTCAAAATTTTTTCCAGAAGGAGTCTCGTAATGCTTTGAAATCCGATGTGGGAGTTCGTTTGGGAGACTTTTGTGTTTCGCTTGCGAACACAGTTATCACTTGTTATTATTATT
>MJUU01019155.1:32837-50453 GCA_002080025.1 Modiolus philippinarum
GGGAAAGGGTCTGAAATAGGCTGCAATGGACAAAAGAGCACTTGGTTGCCATGGAAACAAAACCAGAAGCATATTTTTGGTTGAAAAATTTAGTTTTCTGATTAAAAATAACGAATTTTGAGAAATATATATTACATAGCTTATAAGGGGAACCCCTGCCCTAATTATTTTTGGAAAGGGTCTGAAATTGGTTGCAATGGACAAAAGAGCACTTTGTTGCCATGGAAAGAAAACCAAAAAGATATTTTTTGTTGAAAAATTGAGTTTTCTGATAAAAAATAAGGAATTTTGAGAAATATATATTATATAGCTTATAAGGGGAACCCCTGCCTAATTTTTTTGTCTTTGGAAAGGGTCTGAAATTGGTTGCAATAGAAAAAGTGCACTTTGTTGCCGTGGATAGAAAACCAGAAGCATATTTTTTGTTGAAAAATTGAGTTTTTTGATAAAAAAATGGAATTTTGAGAAATATGTATTAAATAGGTTATAAGGGGAACCCCTGCCCAAATTTTTTTTGGAAAGTGTCTGAAATTGGATGTAATGGACAAAAGAGCACTTGGTTGCCATGGAAAGAAAACCAGAAGCATATTTTTTGTTGAAAAATTGAGTTTTCTGATAAAAAAAGGAATTTTGAGAAATATATATTACCTAACCTAAAAGGGGAACCCCTGCCCAATTTTTTTGGGAAAGGACTGAAATTGGATGTAATGGACAAAAGAGCCTTTTGTTGCCATGGAAGCAAAACCAGAAACATATTTTTTTTTTGGACAATCAGGTTTTCTGATAAAAAAGGAGGAATTTTGAGATATGTATTACATAGGTTATAGGGGGAATCCCTGCCCAATTTTTTTCTTGAAGGAGTCAGGTAATGCCTTGAAGCCCGATATGGGAGTTCGTTTGGGAGACTTTTGTGTTCCGCTTGCGAACACAGTTATCACTTGTTATTATTCTTCTTTCCCTTTCTTCTTGCGCAATGAACTTGTCCATTGAAAATCTCAGAGACCATAAGACCTAGAGCTTTCAAACTTGGTAGCATATTAGCCCCCTGTATCTAAATGTGCAAACACCTAAATTTTCTCAAAGGGGGTCCATTAAGGGTACTTTAGGGGGTGTCAAAAAGGGGTGGGGTCGTCCTATAGTACCTCTATGGGAAAATGAAATTTTGAATGTTTTCACCGTATCTCAAAAACTATTATACCTAGCTCCGTCAAAATTCATTGAAAGGTTGTGTGTGATGTAAGACAAAGAATTACAGTATTGGGCATTTCAAAAAAATTATGGTTGCCATGGAAACCATACCAAAAAATTGAAATTTTGAGAAAATCGTGTTTACTGTTGATAATTGTATTTTTATTACAGCTATATATATTACTTAGATAATAAGGGGAACCCCTGCCCAATTTTTTTTGAAACAGGGTATCAAATGGGTCTTAATGGATACTGGAGCATTTGGTTGCCATGGAAACCATGCCAGAAAGCTATAATTTTTTACTGTTGATAATTGTATTTTTATTACAGCTATATGTATTACTTAGATAATAAGGGGAACCCCTGCCCAAGTTTTTTTTGAAACAGGGTATCAAATGGTTTTTAATGTATACTGGAGCATTTGGTTGCCATGGAAACCAAGCCAGAAAGCTATAATTATGAGAAAAACATGTTTTTTGCTCTGTCTTATGTTTTGATTTCATGTATATGTATAAAGTAAATTACAAGGGGAACCCCTGCTCAATTTTTTTTTATTGTATTTCTATTACAGCTATATGTATTACTTAGATAATAGGGGGAACCCCTGCCCAAATTTTTTTTTGAAACAGGGTATCAAATGGGTTTTAATGGATAATCGAGCATTTGGTTGCCATGGAAACCAAGCCAGAGAGCTGTAAATTTGAGAAAAACATGTTTTTTTTTGCTGTGTGTTTTGTTTTGATTTCAACTCTATGTTTAAAGTCAATTATAGGGGGAACCCCTGCTCAAATTTTTTTTGAAAGGGGATTTTATAATGACGCGGAATCCGATATAGGAGTTCGTTTGGGAGACTTTTGTGTTTCGCTTGCGAACACAGTTATAACTTGTTATTATTATTAATCTTCCTCTTTTTCTTCCGCCATGAACTTGTCCCACCAAATTCTCAAAGACTATTGGTCCAATCTTAACCAAACTTTGCGGCCGTTGCCACGGAAACGGAACAAAGGCGGGAAAATTCAGAGTGCTCAGAATTGAATGAAATTTTACAGGAAGGTTGCCTAGAATGCATAGAATTGATTTTTAGTCTTAAAATTTTCAAAATGGCGACCGTTGCCATGGAAACGGATAAAGGCGGGAAAGGGGCAAAGTGCTCAGATTTGGATGAAACTTTACGGAAAGGTTGTTTGACATGTGTAGAAATGATTTTAAGCCTCAAATTTTTTAAGATTACTGCTGTTGCCATGGAAACGGAAAAGGGCAGGAAAATTCAAAGTGCTTCAATTGGATGAAATTTTACATTATAGTTATCTGACATGTAGAAATTATTTTTTAGTCTTAGAATCTCATAAATGCTGCTGTTTCCATGGAAAGTGTGGAAAACATTAACAGTGTTCGTTTGGGGGACATCTGTAACGCTCTGCGTTACAATAAGCAATGTTTTAATTTTAGTTGTTGCGGGTAAATAATGTCTACATAATCTAAAAACTGGGGATTATCAATAGTGAGGATATAGTCAATATAACTGCTGTTATCATTGAAAATAGAAATAAGTTTATCACTGTTTGGTATTGTTCCGTTTTGCAGTTTTTTCATGAGGTCTCGTTCGTAACAGAAAAGAAAAAGATCTGCAATTAGAGGTGCACAATTCGTACCCAAGGGTATACCTATGACCTGTTGTTAAATGGTGTTCCCAAAACGAACAAAAATATTGTCCAGCAAAAGATTGAGTGCATTAATCACATCATATTCTCAATATCCTGACTGACATTTTGATGAAAAAAAATAACTCCTGTCAGATCAAAACAAATAGCTTAGAAAGGTGGCCAAGTTGCTCGTCTGATTTACTTGAAATGGCAATTACTTTAGTATTAATTGTTTATGCAAACAATTTGCTTATTCAAACAATGTTTTAAATTATAAATCAGGCCCATTTCATTGCAGAAGTTTTCTTGACTGGATGGTTCAATTACACAAAGGAAATGACAGCAGCAGTACACAATGACAAATTAAGTGTCTTACAGATTATGTACGAGGACCTTTTATTGGCAAGTATTCATTAATCAATTTTCCGATTTAGGTATTTTGTTTATGAAACAAACAAAACCATTTAAAAGAAATGGGTAAAATATCCTTTAAAGTAGATACAACACTGTTTTACGCATCATTCGACTCGCGCATTTGAAAAAATAAAGAGGACGAAACAGGAAAGGCTTTATATTTTTTTGCCAGAGCAGTTTTTTTCGCAGTGTTTCCATTTTGACGTCGTAAATGACTGACAGATGTGAAACGTCATAATATTGACTTTACTGTGAATTAACCCCTTCACCCTTGTTTAGTCTGGCCACTTTCTAAAACATCCTACATTGTGTAATTTATAGCATTGTGTTATATACATTTTTTTTGTTTGAATTCATATTATATAAACTATCTATTCACAGAAATAGAAATAAAATCTCATGCACAAAATGTTTATTTGTATTAAGCTGAAGATTGCTTCTTTTTATTGAGGCCATGCATTCTTTATAAATACATGTAAACTTAAAAAAAACTAGGATATAGGGTGCTCTGGAAGAGTCAGGATGTTTTGCTTTATATACAGTACCCGTCATACTGTCAATTCTTTAATCCAGGGTAAAAATCAAAATCGTTAATGTCAAATCGGAGAGATGTGAATCTAGTTGAATTATCCGTTCTTATTTATGAAACCGATATTTCATTTATCTATGATGTCTTTGTGACGGCCATAGAATATCTGAAGGGACAAAAGCTACAAGGCTTAACATATCCCTGACTTAGCAGTTTCTGCTCTTCACAAAGTCTCCACTGTATGAACCAAACGCACAATAGTAACGAATCAACTGAGAAATATACATTCCGTACGCTTGGGAGGTAGATATATTGCTGCTAAGATAGAAAAAATGCAGTTTGGGAGTCAAAATCTTATCGTGTATGTCACGTTTGTCTTAGATGGCTAGATGAGATACTGAAATGCATGTTAAATAAAGAAGGTTTAGAAAAGAAAAGAATGCGACAGTTTGATTTCACATACATGTATAATCCAAAATCATTGACTTGGGTGGTTAATAAATTACAAGATAATGTTGTCCCTAAATGCCTTTCTTCACGGCGAAAAATATATAAAGTGTACGGATAATGATTAATTATTCCGCAATCATAATTTTTACGTCTGTTTGTTAATGGCTTTTTATGTAAACCATGATTTTTATATAATTCTATATAATTATTTCAGATGTTTTTTTATTTGTTATAGAAAATAATTTCGCATCGAATGGAACCTTTTAATATCAAACGTTAAAAAAAATTTGTTCGAAACTATGTATAGCTCTGTCCTTAGCTGATTTTGGGTTTTCTATTTAGACCCTTTTGTTATTTGTTCTCTATCAGATTTACACACCATATTTCGTTTAATGGATTTCTTTAATGTTTTTATTTGATCTGTACTGAAGAGACATAAGTTGCCGAAATGCGCATATGCAGAAACTAAATTCACAGTAACATTGGTATTTAGTTGTTTTTTTAAATACCTGTCACTTTTTTGTTCTTTCAAAGAAGTTGTGGGTTGTGGGCCATGATTTATTTTTATTGTTTTATCTTAATATGTAGTGTTATAATTATGTTTAGGATTTCAGTGTTAATTACTGGGTTAATTATTTATTGTACTCTGTAGCTCACCTGACTATGCCTTGATGAATTTTTGCCATCACTTGGTGTCGATTGCTCGTTAGATCGTTAACTTCTGTTTCAAAGATCTTCTCTCCTGAAACCTCTAGGCAAATTTGAACCAAACTAAGTCCCAATAGTCTTAAGGTGGTCTCCTATAAAATCGTATCCAGTAGGTCCATGCCTCATCCAAGATGGCCACCGACTTTAACATTAGACATTTAAAGACCTTCTAAAGAAAGTACTAGTCCAATTATAAACAAACTTAGTCACAATCGTCCGTAGATGGTCCCTTCATTAAAAGGTAACCTTCAGTTCAGTACCTCATAGAAAATGGCCGCCAGCGGGGAAGATAGGTTGGACTTTGAACCCTAGAAAAAACCATCAGTGATCTGAAACTCCTAGTCCATCAAAACCAAACTCACATTTTTCATTTGTTGGTCCCTTCCGAAAAAGGTTTCCGGCAGGTCCACACCTCGTCCAAGATGGATGACAGCGGAGAACATAGTTTTAACAATGGACCCTATATAAAAGATATTCAAAGATCGTTTTTCGCAGAATCTACAAGTCCAATCACAGTGGTCCTTTGATGGCACCTTCCAATAAAGATATCTGGCAGGTCCGTACCTCATACAAGAATGCTGAAAGCAGGAAGATAGTTTTGAACATTGGACGCGCAATGGAAAATGCATTCAAATTATCTGGCGAATAATTACCAAACTTAGCTACAATTGCCCTTACATAGCCCTTCTTAAAAAGATAACCGGCAGATCTGTACCCCATCCAAGATGGCCATCATCGGGGAGCATAGTTTTAAATATATAACCCTATGGAAAATGCATTCAAAAGATTTCTTCTCAAAAACTACCAGTCCTGTTATAACTCAGTCACAATGGTTCTTAGATTGTCCCTTCCAAAAATGTATCTGACAGGTCTGTACCTCATCAAAAATGGCCACAAGCGGGGAACAAAAATTTAACACTAAACCTTTGGATAAAACATACAAAGATATCTAACCAGAGACTACTAGCCAAGTTAGAACAAAATTAGTCAAAATGGGCCTTAGATGGCTCCGTATAACCAGAGGCTCCTGTATCGCTCACCTGGCTTTCAGTTGCCACAATCAAGGTTAATATTCATTTTCTCAAACTTTCGTAGCTCAAACACCTCCAATATCTTGAACTGTTTTTAAAGTCTGATCATGTTTTACTATATTTCTTTGTTGGGCTTTTTTTTTTTACAAAAAACGTTCTTGCTAAGGACCACTTTCGACACCAGTTTTGAAATCGAGACGTCATTTTGTAAATGACAGTCAACAAACAATTTTCAACATTGGTTTTGAGGTTTTCGATTTTAAAATTATTTTATTCAATAAACATGAAGTCGCAACATCACTATCGACTTGGAAATCAAATTTCATTGAAATCGGACAATGTTGAATTTTCCCACCTTTTTTGGCGGTCATTTTAAAAATGGCGGTCAACGAACAATTTTTAACATCAGTTTTGTAGTTGCGACATCAAGATCAATTTGGAAACCAAATGTCATTGAAATCGGACAATAGCGAATTTTGCCGCCTTTTTGGCGGCCATTTTGAAAATGGCGGTAAGCGAACAATTTTCAACACCGGTTTTGAAGTCGCAACATCAATATCTATTTGGAAACCAAATTTCATTGAAATCAGACAATGTTGAATTTTACCGCCTGTTTTGGCGGCCATTTTGAAAATGGCGGTCAAGGAACAATTTTCAACATCAGTTTTGAAGTCGACAGAGCATGGCAAACATTTCATCAATTTACACTTCTATAGCTTTGGAAATAAAAGATGAAAAATACGAAAATTTTAAGAATTCGGTGAAAAAAGGGAAATAACTCCTACAAGGGTTTATGGATTTTGTTCAAAATTTCAGGGTGGGTAGATCTTGATATGCTGAACATTTTTGCAATTTACACTTGACCTCTATCTGTAACACTTTCTGAAATAGAGAATAAAAAATGCAAAAATTTTGAAAAGTTAACGGAAAAAGGGCTATAACTCCGAGATGGGTTTCAGATTTTCTTCAAAATTGCACAGTGGGTAGATCTCATCATGCTGATTATTTTTACTTCAGTCAGATTTTTGATATCTGTACCGGTTTTCGAGTTAATAGCCAAAAACTGCAATTTATCCCTATGTACTATTTTTAGCCACAGCAGCCATGCTGGTTTTCAGCTCTGCACCAAAATCACATACTTTAGTCTCCTAATGCCAAGGAACATTTGTTTTAAGTTTGGTTTTATTTGACCCAGTGGTTTCAGAGAAGAAGATTAAAATGTAAAAGTTTACGGACGGACGATGGACGCCAGGTGATCGCAAAAGCTCACATGGCCTTTGGCCAGGTGAGCTAAAAAGGTATGCTGCAGTGCAGATAAGCACCTCATTCAAGATGGCCAACGGCGCGAACATAATTTATATTGAATTCAATTTAGAAAATTAGGTCTCTGAAATTACCAACCCAATTGGAACCAAACTTGATAACAAAAGTTCTTGGTTGGCCCCTTCAATTTTTTGCGTCTGGCATGTCTGTCTCCATTCCAAGACGGCCTCAGCAGGGAACTCTGGACCTTATAAAAAATGTCATTCATCTCTTTATGTTAACCATGATCCTGGTGAGGGATTGAGGCTTTTGTAAGCCTTTTGCTTTCGTTTGGCCTCCTTATATTCAGAATATTCAATACATATGTAAATGTTTCGTTTTGTAGGATAGTCATGCTCAAGTCGCCCAAATTGCAAAGTATTTGGAAATGCCAAATACGGAAGAATTCATTGGCAAAATTGTGGATAAATGTAGATTTGAGAATCTAAAGGACCACAAAATAGATGTATCTCGACAATTTCATAAAGATGGTCTATCAACTCTATTAAGAAAAGGTAAGTTCTTTACGGGAAATGTGGTTATTTTTTTTTCTTTCCGGAACACCTGTTTTGACTGTATTTCACGTCGCATGAGATAAATGAGGCTAAAACGTGGCAAATGGATGCCTCATGCATTATCAATATAGCAATTGACCATAAGATTCTTTTAAAAGGGGTTTCCTTACTGAGCTATAAGGGATGAACAGGGCAGATTATGCAAATGTACAGATAACCTAGATTTTTTACTATTCATCGGATTTCGATGGGATTTTTTTTCTTTGGATTCCTCTTGTTGAAGGCTTTCGGAACTATATCAATGGGCTGGGCGTAGCTCTTACCGTTTCCAAGCTTAATGTGGTCAACTGAACCAAAATTACAATTTTTCAAAATATATTAGATTATTTTTTATCAGATTTCATCGGATTTCTTTCATTGGATTTCTCTTGCTGTGAGCATTTTGAGAAATGTCATTAGATTTTTCATAGCTTCCGCTTTCAAACTTTATTGGGTCAAATGACTAAATACGACGTTACTGTGAATTTAAATTCTGCATATGCGCATTTCGACAACTTATGTCTCTTAAGTGCAGATTAAATCTAAATATTGGAAGTCCATATACTCAAAGATGTTTAAAAACTGATAGAGAACATATAACCAATATTATCTAAATGTAAAGCCAAAATCAGCTAAGGACAGAGCTTTGCATGACGGAGATACTTCTTAGTTTTCAACAAAAATTACAAAAATTTAGATATTGTACGGTTCCAAATAGAATTGGTTCTCGGGTCAGCACCGAAGTACTGACTACTGCGCTGGTGAATACCATCGGGGACTAACAGTCCAACAGCAGCGGCATCGACCCAGTGGTAACAAATGACTAAATACCGAAGTTACTGTGAATTTGAATTCTGCATATGCGGATTTCGACAACTTATGCCTCTTCAGTAGAGATAAAATCTAAACGTTCGGAAGTCCATAAACTCAAAGATGTTTAAAATCTGATAGAGAACTATAACCAATAGTCAAAAAGGACCAAAGTTTTGTTTTCATATCTTTATTTTTTTATATTTTGTAGGGTTTTCATCGGTTTGTTTTTTTTATTCTTCTTAACCTCAGGTTTAAGTAATTTATTGACTGGTTTGATGTAGATCTTACTGTTTCCTAACAATAAGGGGCCAAACAGTGTCAAAATTGAATTTTTTCAAAATATGAAAAAAGTTTATTTTTCATCAGATTTCGATGGGTCTTTTTTGGTTCCTCTTGATATAAGCTTTAAGTCAATAAATTCTGCGTATAATAAGGGCTAATTTTTATTTTCCTTAGTATGTGCCCAGCTTATTACTGTGTCAAGCTCCTAATTGCGTCCATCAAATTCTTGTGTCAAGTTCTTTACTAATTCCACATTCACTAAATAAATTACACATAATCAAATTTCAGTGATCGACATACAACGGTCGTATCATGTTGCGCTCGGCGTAGCCCTTGAATCACTAGTTGCAGTGAGACGTGATTATTTGTTAAATTTAATGTTTTAGTAAAATTGTATATCACTGCTCAGAACCCTGATTCACTCCGTATTTCGGGATTTCTCAATTTTTACTTTTTTGTTATTTCGGTATTCATTTTTGAAATTTATTTATTCGATGCCGATTTTATTCCACATTTTCTTATTCTTATCTTGTTTTCGTCAATTTCGACTGTAGACCTATGATGACCAACGACTTGAAAGAAAGTTATCATATTTTCTTTTGAACGAAGGATTAATTTTGAATGACTTTAACATCAAAACAGTTTTAAAAAGCGCTTACAAGAAGGATAAAATCGATAGTTACAAGGAAAATATGCAATAGAAATTTTCTTCTAGACATGATACAATATATCCGCAATGAATACAGAAAAAAAGGAGAAATGGGAAATTTCTAACATTTAAAATCCAAAGAACACAACATTTCAGATGTAACATGAATTGGAACAACATGACAAAGACAAAACAAGTAACAAAAAATGAACAAGAACATCACAGGACTAAAGCACAAGCATAGTGGAAACCTATAGAAAACAGAGGTATTTTCAGGTGCTCTGGAAAGGTTAATATTTTTTGAAAGAATATTAATGGACGCTCGGAAATCTTAAGCATTCAAATTCGAAGTATCTGCCTATCCAAATATTATACTGACGGACTTTAGAAACGCAACACTCTTTTTTAGAAATAAATCCAAAACATTATGCCAAAATTTAAATATGTTTGTTTATGTGATTGCAATACCTGTCAATAAGTTAAAAAAAATCAATAAATGATTCACTTAAACTATCCAGGTAAGATGGGCAAGCTAATGAGCTTGAATTACGAGCCGCACGATCTTGTCGAGGTGGAAAAATTTAATCACAATTTACCTGTATCAAAACATCTGTTAAATCCATACCCATACATGTAACAGACAGACATTAAAAACGAACGTCATGCCAAGGTTGAGTTATGAAAATCGCAATAGAGCTATTGGGATGTTACAGGCTGGGATGAGTCAACGTGCAGTAGCAAGGCAATTGAACGTCAGTAACTCGACGGTAAGTCGATTGCAACAAAGACACAGACAAACAAGGTCAGTAAACGATCGACAAAGACCGGGTCAACCTCAGGTTACAACACAACGTCAACAAAACTTCATTCGCCAACGTCATCTCAGAAATCGCTTTACGACTGCGCGTTCGAAGGCAGCTCAAATTATCGGACGTCATGGAAGACCAATTCATGCACGAACTGTTTCAAGAATATTGAAACGACGTCAGATTTTCTGTAGGAGACCATACAAAGGGTTAAAGTTAACTCTAAGGCATCGCCAAGCGAGACGCCAATGGGTGCAACAAAGGACTCAACAGAGACAAAATTGGACACAAGTGGTTTTTTCTGATGAGTCTAGGTTTAATTTGAGTTTTGCGGATGGAAGGATTCGAATTTATCGCAGGATTAATGAACGTTACGCTGATGCTTGTGTTCTAGAGAGGGACAGATTTGGTGGCGGAAGTGTCATGGTATGGGCAGCAATAAACACAAATTTCCGTTCCCAACTTGTTTTTGTCAATGGCACCCTTACAGCAAGACGTTACATTGACGAAATTTTGCAACCAGTTCTTGTTCCGTTACTGCAGCGTCATGGACCAAACAATCAACTCACGTTTCAGCAGGATAACGCACGTGCTCATACGGCAAGACTGACCCGTGATTTCTTGAATGCAAACGGTGTTAATGTTCTTGACTGGCCAGCTCTATCCCCGGACCTTAATCCGATCGAACATTTGTGGGATGAGCTGGGGAGACGTGTCCGTTCACGTGACCCTCAGCCTTCCAGTCAACAGGAACTTAGGGCTGCTTTACAACAAGAGTGGCAAAACATTCCTCGGAGAACAGTTCGACATGCTTGCCAGTCAATGAGACGTCGACTTGAAGCCGTTATCGCAAATAACGGCGGACATACCCGATACTGACAATGAAAACTACAGATTTTGCCTATACCTCGTGTCTTTAAACTTTGACATTTCATTATCTGTGCTTTGTTGAGTGCCAAACCCTTTTTAAAATCATCAGGGATATGTTAAATTTATGTGTTAAATCCTTAATTATTTTGTTGTATTTATTTGTTATTGAATATAAGTCTAAATATTTTAGAGTTGCGTTTCTAAAGTCCGTCAGTATATAAACTGCTGAAAAGTTTTAATTTTTGTATATACGTTTTTGATACGAAATCTACCAAAAGATCAGGAGAATATCTATGCTCGATAAAATTTGGTTCTAAATCGAAATAAAAACTAACGACAGAAGAATACCGAAGGAACAAATTACAAAATTGAAAGAATTTAAGACCAAAGGCAATGCAAATAACGAGAACAACAGAAGAAATAAGACACTATACACCCACAAAACATACGAATACCACAAAAACAATACTAAAACTAAAGCCCTAACAGGGTAAACTCCAATAAACAGTCACAACAGGTGTTCCGGAAGAGTAAGCTTGTCCTGCTCTGTATACAGCACCAATCACACTGTCAGTGATTCAATTAAGGGCAAAGTAAAAATCAGTAACGTCAAATCTATGAAGACGTGAATGTAGCTGAAAATGTCTGTTTTTATTTGTTGAACGGACTTTTCATATCTGTCTATGATTTCCTGGTGACGGCCATAGAATATCTTACGGGAAAAAAGTAACAAAAGCGGATGATATCCCGGACTTAGCAGTTTCGTTGATAGTGTTTTTTCTCTTTTTAGCTCACCTGGCTATGCCAGGGTGAGCTTTTGCCTTCCGTTGTCCGTCCATCGTTAGCTCACTTTCAAAAATCTTCTCCTCTGAAACCACTGGGTCAAATGGAACCAAACTTTAAATGAATCATCACTAGGGTATCTAGTTTCAAATTTGTTATTTTGTATGTGTTAGGTCAAACAACATTGCTGCCGTTACTAAAAATAGAACATAAGGGTAAATTACAATTTTTGGCAAATAACTCAAAAACCGTTACAGATATCAAAAATCTGACAGGAGTAAAAATGATCAGCATGAGAAGATCTACCCATGCTGAAATTTTGAAGAAAATCTGACAACACGTCTAAGAGTTATTGCCCTTTTTCCGTAAAATTTTCAAAATTTTGATGTTTTTTTTATTTTTTATTGAAAAAACTATAACAGAAAGAGGTTAAGTTTAAATTGCAAAAATGTTCAGCATGTTAAGATCTACCCACATAGATATTTTGAAGAAAATCCAAGTATCTATATATTAGTTGTGGTCCTTTATTAATCAAATTTTTCGTGATTTTTTACTTTATGTCCTATATTTCAAAAACGCTTTGAGATAGAGGTCAAGTTTAAATTGCAAAAATGTTCAGCATGTTAAGGACTATATTTTATTGAACACATTCAAGTTTTCCAACCGCTTCCAAGATGGCCGCCAGCGGGGAACTTAGTTTCTCATTTGACCTAATAGGAAAATTCATACAAAGAACTTCTTCTTGAGAACCACTGAATGGATTTGAACCAAACTGGGCATGAATGATGCTTATGAGGTGCTGACGAAATGTTGTTACTTTAGTGCCGATCCATCATCCAACATGGCCGCAAGCGGGGATCTTAATTTTAACATTGGACCCTATGGGAAAATGCATACAAAGAACTTTTACTTTAGAACCTCTGAATGGATTTGAACCAAACATGGCATGAATGATGTTTATGAGGTGCTGACCAAGTGTTATTACTTTGGTGCCAATCTGTCATCTGACATGACGGACAGCATTGGACCCTATGGGAAATGCACACAAAGATCTTCTAGAGAACTGCTAAATGGATTTTAATGAAACATGACATGAATGATGCCTGTCAGGTGCTGACCAAGCTGTGAACTTAATTTAACAAAAGATCTTTTTCTAGAGAACTGCCTAATCCAAACTTTGCTTATGAGAAGCTGACCAAGTGTTGTTACTTCAGTTCTGATCCATCATCCAACATGGCTGACAGCAATGGGGAAATGCATACAAAGATATCATGGAAAACCATTGAATGGATTCAATTTAAACATTGCATAAATGAAACTTGTGAGATTTTGATTTGACCCAGCTTGTTACTTTGGTGCTGATCCGTCTTCGGACATGGCCACCAGTAGCAAAACATAGTTTAACATTGGACCCAGTGGGAAATGCATAAAAAGATCTTCTCCTCTGAGACTGCTTGAACAATTTCAGTAGAATTTTGATATGATAGTCCTTATGTGACCCTTTTCAAAGTTTAATGTTAAATAGCTGCCAGCAGGGAACTGCATTCAAAAATCTTCTCTGAAACTGCTTGAACAATTTTAATTAAATTTTATGAAAAGTTTCTGATTCTTATGTACATACACCGCCAAAGATGGACCATCAATTTGGAATTATAGTGCTGCAGGTCCAAGGTGAGCGATACAGGCTCTTGAGAGCCTCTTGTTTCAAATTATAGTATGAACTATAAGCTGTAGTGACGACTCAATTATGAAATTTGCACTGCATACGCTTGGCAGGTAGGTAATTACTGCTAAGAAAGGAAAGTTTTCAGTTGGGAAGTCAAACTCATCACGTTTGTAACATAGCCTAGATTTCAGACGTGCATGACCATCAATGTATAACAAAAGGTCAAGGTATAAGGCAGAGTTAGGTGTATCGGTGGTATCTTTAATTTCATGCTCGCTGAACTAGATCTGATGTAGTTTTTCTTTGAATCTTGGATTGTTAAGTGGGAGTACATCTTCTATATATCTCAAGCTGAAATTAAATCAGTAGGGTAGTTGTTTTTGTGTCTGTTGTTCGAGCCTTTCTCATTCGAAAAAAGGAATCTAATTCAAACTAATTTCAAATGTAGTATTTTGATGTGTATTAGTATTGGCGCGTTTGTCGCTAAATTGCCGGTAAGCTCAAGAAGCATAGTATGTTAGTTAAATACTGTCGCACTTTGGAAGAACAATCAAATTCGAAACTTACGGATAGAATTTGGTTCAAAATTATCATGTTTTTGAGCAGAAACCGGCAGTATCAGTGAGAGCCCAGTTTACGTGTATAATCTTCCAATTTCACAACTCGAAGTTAATTCAACAGATTTACGAAAATTGTCCCCAGATATTCCATATTATGTAAATAACTTAAGAAATGTCCAAGTTAATATGAATTTGTGTTTCAATTTCTGGCATTTCCAACAACATTCCTGTAACAAGAGGTTCTTAAGAGTCTGTATTGCTCACCTACGCAAGGGCTGACATGGACAGACAAAATAACCTCAAATAAAGGACTTCATTTTCAAGTATTTAAATAGACCTTCATGTTATTTGCTATTTGCTTCAAAGTTAAACCTTATTTTCTGATGGCAACAAATTGGGATGTGTGAAACATTTTTGAAAAGAATGAACTGTATGTAATGGGCTGGAATCACTTTCCGTACACCCCCACCCTCCACTTATGATATAGACCGATTTTTTTCTGTCCTTTGATACCACCTCTTCCAAGTGAAACATGTTAACACTAATTTAACATGCACACACAGACAGTATAGGGCCACTTTAATAGTACACAACACAAAATTCTTGTATTTTCGTGTCAACGTAGATTTCATCTTTTAAGCTCCATAATTTTTTGTAGATAATAAATAACTAAATACCGAAGTAACTGTGAATTTAAATTCTGCATATGCGTATTTCGACAACTTATGTCTCTTCAGTGCAGATAAAATCTAAACGTTTGGAAGACCATAAACTCAAAGATGTTCAAAAACTGATAGAGAACAAATAACCAATATAATCTAAATGTAAAGCCAAAATCAGCTAAGGACAGAGCTTTGCATGTGGGAGATACTCCTTAGTTTCCAATAAAAATTACAAAAATTTAGATATTGTAATGTTCAAAATAGAATCGGCTTTCGGGTCAGCATCGAAGTACTGACTACTGGGCTGGTGAATACCTTCGGGGACTAACAGTCCACCAGCAGTGTCATCGACCCAGTGGTAACAAATAACTAAATACCGAAGTAACTGCGAATTTAAATTATGCATATGCGCATTTCGACAACTTGGGGGTCTGGGATTTTCACCAGGGCCGGGAAATTTTTTTGGCCAGACTATTTTTTCCCATATACACAGTGCTAGAAAATTTTGTTGAACCAGGCTTTTTTTTAATGGACAGGATCAGGGCCAGATTATTTTTTTCAACCAAGATGCTGGCCAGAGAATATTTTTGGCAAAAGTCAGGGCCAGAAATTTTTTTTTTCCAAAAAATACCAGTATATTTCCCTATAGTATAACAAACATACGAATGAAACCCAATACAGGTAGACTACTAACTCCATGACCACAATATTGAAAGGAAAGAAAACACAATACGTAATTTTGATGGGTCAAGGGGTGCTCGCCGCTAAACTGCCGACTAGCTCAAGGAGCATAGTCTGCTGGTAGAACACTGTCGCACTACGGAAGAAAAATCAAACTCAAAACTTCCCGAAAAGTTTGGTTAAGAATCATCATAAATTTCGGTAGACATCGGCAGTATCAGTGAAAGGCCAGTGTGTGTGCAAAACTTTTAGGCATTAGGTCTAAAAGCTAATTTAACGGATGCAAGCAGTATATCTTGTCGATATCCCCTATTACGTAAAGAATGTAAGTTACGTCCCAGCTTTTCTGGATTTTTAATGAATTTCTGGCATTTTTTAACAGCATTTCCGTAATTTCAGCTTCCGCAACATAGACGATGCACTTTCCCTTAATAATCCTCAATTTAAGGAATATTTACAACAGATCTATCCCAATGAGCTTGAAATTAAAGAACACTTCGGCGAAGATGGACGTTTGAAGTCTAAGCTATATGATAAACGTGATGATTTTAATTTCCCAATTGTAAACTTTCCATTTCTTAGCAGCAATATACCTACCTCTCCGGGTTATGGGGTGTACATTTAACAGTTGATTCGTTACTGTCGAGCGTGTAGCTTGTACAGTGATTTTTTTTAAAAGAGCAAAAACACTGTCCCAAAAGCTGTTTCGTTAGGGATTTGTTCAACCTATGTTAATTTCATCCCTCAAGAAATTCTATGCCGTCACCATAACATCGTCGAAAGATATGACGTGTCAGCATCCCAAATGAAAGTGGACATTTTCAGCTAGATTCACGTCTTCCCGGATTTAACTACCGACTTTGACATTTTCCTGGATTGACCCACCCACAGTGAGACGGGTGCTTTTAGCAGAGCAGGACATGCTTACCCTTCCGGAGCACCTGATGTAGCTCTCAGTTTCACTGGAGTTCACACTGTGAGTGCCTTTGTTTTGAATGTTGTGATTTTTATTTCTGTGCTTTGTATCTGTCTAACGTCATTGTTTTCTGTGTTCTCGTTTTGGCCATGTTTTTGGACTTCGATTTTTGTAAATTTCACTCCTTTGTTCCTTCGGTATTCTACTGCCGTTGTTTTATTAGACACTCCTTGTTTTTCTAGATAATGTTGTTAGAAAACTAATGTATCGCTCAGAACAATAAATTGGGATATCTGCAGATTCATCGTCCAGATTTGACATATAAAACGACTTGGTACCGGCACTAGCAAAAGCCAGTGATAGGGTTAAATCTGAAATGTTGAAAATTCCTATTTTTTCACCAATTTTGGGCAAAACATTTAGTTTAAGTCGACAAATGACTATTAAAATATGAAATCATGATAGAATTCGTCCATTCAACATCGTCATATAAAACACACATTTTGCATGTTATTTTTATGCGAATATAAGCACAAAAATGACAAATTGTTGGGGTTGGGGTAAGATTTTCGGTTATCAGAGTCACATTAAACACTCCTTGCTTTTCTAAACAATGTTTTAATCTGCACTGATGAGACATAAGTTGTCGAAATGCGCATATGCAGTAAATAAATTGACGGTAACTTCGGTATTTTGTTATTTATTACCACTGGACCGATGCCTCTGCTGGTGGACTGTTAGTCCCCGAGGGTATTCACCAACCCAATAGTCAGTACTTCGGTGCTGACCCGAAAACCGATTGTATTGAAACTTGCTATACCTAAATTTTACGAAATTTTGTTTAAAACTAAGAAGTATCTCCCTCATGCAATAGCTCTGTCCTTAGCTGAATTTTGGCTTTTCTATTTAGATCCTTTGGTTATTTGTTCTCTATCAGCTTTAACATGTTTTTAGTTAATGGACTTCCAAATGTTTTGGTTTTAATCTGCATTGATGAGACATAAGTTGTCGAAATGCGCATATGCGTAAAATAAATTGACGGTAACTTAAGTATTTTGTTATTTATTACCACTGGGCCGATGCCTCTGCTGGTGGACTGTTAGTCCCGA
>MJUU01019155.1:50504-61960 GCA_002080025.1 Modiolus philippinarum
TATCTAAATTTTACGAAATTTTGTTTAAAACTAAGGAGTATCTCCCTCATGCATAGCTCTGTCCTTAGCTGAATTTTGGCTTTTCTATTTAGATTCTTTTGGTTATTTGTTCTCTATCAGCTTTAACATGTTTTTAGTTAATGGATTTCCAAATGTTTTGGTTTTAATCTGCACTGATGAGACATAAGTTGTCGAAATGCGCATATGCAGAATTTAAATTCACAGTAACTTCGGTATTTATTTATTTGTTAGTAACTATAATCCTAGCCCTTATGTAACTATGAGTAACCCTTACCCTGATATAACTGTGTATAACCCTAAACCCTTATGTTTATAATTGTAACCCTAATCCTATTATAACTATTTGTAAACCTTACCCTAATGTAGTCATGTGTAAACCTAACCCTGATGTAGCTATGTGTATCCCTTAACCTAATGTAGCTATGTGTATCCCTTACCCTTATGTAGCTATGTGTTGTCCTAACCGTAATGTAACTATGTGTATTCGTAACCCTTTATGAAACTATCTTTAACTCTTATCCTAATGTAACAATGTGTAATCCTTACCCTTATAACCTATGTTTAATCCTAACCATCATTACCCTAATGTAATTATATGTAACCCTAACCCCGCCGTGCGCGGTCCCGGTTTATGAAAAGGCCCGCAGCATCCTCTGAGCTTGGAGTATGAGTCTTCCTAACAGAGGACCCCGAGGGAACCTCGGGATATAGAAAATATCGACGGTAACTTCGGTATTTTGTTATTTAATACAACTAATGTATTGCTTAGAACAATTAATTGGCATTTCTGCAGATAAACTCTAGATTTGACAAATAAAACGATTAAACAGTGAACTGTGGACAAATCTGAAATGTTGAAAATTCCAATTTTTCATCAATATTTGGCAAAATGGCTGTTAACATAGCAAATTATGTTGTAATTCACGCAACATTGTCATATACATCACACAGTTTGCGTGTTCTGGTTATTCTTATGCGAACATAGCCAAAAGGTGACATATTTGGAGTAATTTTGTTCGGGAATGGTAAATTTTTGATGTAGGAAGTAAATATTACTTCAAAATTGCTATAATTTGTATTAGTTGTAAAACATATATTATGTTCTTTCATTTTACACCCACTATTCATGAATTTGAAGATTAGGCAAAAAGAGACAAAGTTGTGTCGAAAACCAAAATATTCAAACACCTGTTACACTTGTCTAATCAAAAGTGATAGTTTGGTCATTCAAAACATATTGAAATCATATTTACATGTTTAATTTTTTAGAAAGCACATGGAAACACTAGAAACAATTGCAAGAAATATGAAATGATAAACACACTGGGTTTTATACACCATTGACCTCACATAATTTTTAAGAAAAATCTTAAAATTTACGTCAACAATTTACGTCAACATTTTGCAGGGGAAGGGGTAAGGATGTTCAATTTTTATAATATATATGGTATTCAAATTTCGTTGGGTGGGTATAAAGAGAGGGCTTCTTCCAACATTGCGTGCAGGCTATCCTCAATTTAACATTTTTTTTATTTTGAAGAGATGTTACAGTTTTTGAGTTTTTTCAGCTGTTTATCTCTATGTCCTTTTTTGAAGCGGTCATATTTTCAAGTCCTCGAACTAACTGGACACATTTTTAAACAAGATACCCTCTTGATAATCCAGGCCATGTTTGGTTTAAAAAGGCCTTGTAGTATCAAAGAAGATTTTTGAAAAAAGATATCATGACGGACGGACGGCGAACCCCAAAAGCTTTAGCCCGGTGGGGTTTAAGGGACGAAGAAATAATCCTCGTTTATTCTCTGTCTTCGACTGACACTATTTTCGACATTAAATGTCGATAGAACTGTATTTATTAATTTGTGAATAAGCAATAGAAGGATATGCAGAGAACAAAGTCTCTTCACATAAATGGTCTAACCAAGCAATGAAACAAACACTTTTATTGTTCTTCATCTTGAAGTCACCATGAGGCCTTCAACAATGGACTTTCCTTATACATCATAGTAAGTTCAAGACGACCCAAAGCACAGGCCCAAGCTGAATCCAAAAGTCGAATAACGCTAACGTGTTTTATTTACCTATGAATGCGGAAACGTCATAAGTCAAACAGGTGTGGGGTTTTCTCACCGTTCATTGAAGATCTTATGGTGGCTTTGAATTGTTGTTACTCCCCTTTGGATCGTTGTCTCTTTGACACATTCCCCGTTTGCCTTCTTTTTTCTATAAACAGAGGTAATAACAAAATTACCGAGAGCCAAAGTACAAGAGGCAAATAGACAAAGCAGGTACAAAACCAATGACATGGTAGAAAATAAAAGACCCTGAGCGCGATAATAACCCTTTCACGAAATGTTTGTCCAACAAAATAATGTCCGGTAAAATCGCAAAAATAGCATCCCGCGGAAATTTCCCCGTTAACAGTATCCCAGTATTTTGTAAAATTGAATGCTGAGTTACAGTTGGAACCAAAACTTACATTATTCCACAAGGGAAACTAGTTCGGAATTTGGATATGATATTAAGGTTTCATTCAAGTGAAATTGTCAAACGTTGCATTGTAGAAATTGAAATATATACCACGTGGAATATATACCGGTTATTTATATTAATTCGAAAATTACTATTAAAATGAATTTTGTTTTTGTGCATTTTGAAAAGCTAAGTTTTTTATAATTTAATTTCCTGTTGATTTGTAGGTGTAATTGGTGATTGGAAAAATTGGTTTACAGTAGCTCAAAATGAAGAGTTTGATGCAATCTATGTCAAAAATATGCAAAATGTCGATGTCCACTTTACATTTGAGGCACCAAAATGAAATATTAGCATATGTAGCATTATAATTATTACTATTATTATTATAAAAATTATATAGCGTGGTTAACTAACATGAAATCTGTACTATTTCATTTATTTTTTTATACATTGCGTGCATTTCAAGCACGCATAGAAATTATTTTTCAAATGAAACAGCAACTCGACAATGTAAATGTATCTATGACATTTAATATCTCAAATAAGATTGTTTAGTCTCTGAAAAACTGGAAAACATAATTGAAATTAAGAAATTTTTGTTGTAACATGAATACATCTTTAAAATTCAGATTGAGCTAAATATCAATAGTTGAAATAAACGGTATAGAATAATCACGTAACTGTTTCATTTGCACAAAATTAAAGTGTACGCATTTTTGCTATCAATATATTTAGTTTGATTTATTGAATGTGATAACTTTATTCAAATATGTCGAACTTTTACTATGTATTAGTCTACCATAGATGATTATTTCAATTTTTTGTATTACTCTTTTATTTAACTTGATATGTTTCTTCAGAAATGCATAGTTTTACCCATAAGGGTTGAAAGCATGTATCTATGAACATAACATATTTTACGAAAGGATATGGAATAAATGAACATGAGACTATAACACATATGTTTACTCCAACTGCAATAATTTTAATGAGCTGTATGGCCATTTCGGAAATTAAATCCATAATTTCAAAAAAATGTTTATAATGCATAAAACCAAAACGAAATCCGAATAATCAGTAATATCAAATATAGCTAAGGACAAACTACGATGGAGGGAGTTAATCCTTTGGTTTTAGAATTTACAATATAACATATTGCGTGTCCATCGTAGTTTTGTCCTTAGCTATATTTGATATAACTGATTATTCGCATTTCGTTTGGTTTTATGCATTTTAAACATTTTTGAATATGTATTTCCTTTGTTTGGGTTCTAGTGCTGCTGATGAGGAATTAATTTCCGAAATGGCCATACAGCTCATTAAAATTATTGCAGTTGGAGCTAACATATGTGTTATGGTCTCATGTTAATTTACTCCATATCCTTTCGTAAAATATTTCACAACTCATTCGTCATTGCCGTGCCTGTAGTTTGTACAGTGATTTCGTCAACAGAGCGAAATTACTGTCTCAAAAACGCATACATCAAGGGTATGTTTTCATTCACTGTTGCAATTGTCGCTACAGAAGTTTTACGGTCGTCACCACGATTTGACAGACCGTTACAATGTTTCTGTTTCACAAATGAAAACAGATATCTTTGGGTAGATCCAGAGATTGTTACCGGACTGACTAACACCGACTGTGACAAAACCGGACTTTTCACTGGCAGTGTGACGGGTGCCACGCGTGGAGCAGATCATGCTTACCCTTCCGGAGCACCTGATGATACCTCAGTTTTTATAGGGGTTCACACTGCTAGTGCTTTAGTTTTGTTACGTTCTTGTTCTTTTTTATTTGTTTTGTCTTTGTCATACTGTCTCAATGCGGGTTGCTGTGAGGAGCCGTGATTTTGGATTTATGATTGTAGAATTTCCTCTTTCCTCGTTCCTGCTTCGGTATTCGTTTGCCGATGTATTATGATGAGAACAAGCATATAAAATATACAGTCCGCCAAAGGTTAAGCATCACTTACTTTTAAAGTTTCAGCAAGGAAACATGTTGAAAGCTATTGGTATAAAATTTTGCATGATGATAAGTCTTTACATAAAGCACGTAATGGTACTTTCTAGCTTTTGGATACATTATCGAAAATCCGATTTTGGCAACGAAGGAAAAAACGATTCCTTCAGTATGAGATTTCCAGTTTCAATATTAACTACAATATGGAACACTGGGAGTTCAAATTTGCTACCAGATCATTTTTATGGGGTAGATGTAGTACAAAATTCCATAATTGTTAATTTTGGGCTTTAATGGATTCTTTTAACGGATTTGGAACACGTCAAAATTTAATCAAAGACCAGGTGTTTTTCCTAAAAAAAATCTTTCCAGAAGTTTCAATGTTCCCTTAAAATGTTCAAAACCGACTAAATTGACAATTTTTAATCAAAACTTACAGATCGGAATAGTTATGTCTCGCAATAATGGAATACGATTTTTCTGAGAATTCAAATTTTTGAAAAATTACCAAATTTTACCGAAATCCAACCTAAAAATGGTCAAAAGGAGAAATTTGGTACACCGGAAATCATTATTTGGACATTTCCAAAGTCTTTGAATCCAATAAAGAATTACCATTGGGACGTTGTTCTAAAATAACAACAAAAAAAACCCCAAAAAACAAAAAAACAAAACAAAAAAACAAAACAAAAAAACCCAAGATTTCAAAATCTTAAAGATGAGCAAAAATCTTGCTCGAAAAGTTTCAAATTCATGCCTCTCCTGAAAATGGCCGTATCATAACAGAACAATAATTTAATGGCAAAATTCAGCAAAGAAATTGCCTTTGTTTTCTCGTTTCGCCACAGTAGTGGAAATCAATCTCTTAAAATGTCGTAAACTTTGATTATCTCTCCTGTATTTAAACTTTACCTGGGATATACATACAACTGTCGCCTAAAACACGAATAGGAATGTTAATTGATGTCTTATCATTGCATCAACAATAACAACAACGATCTTCAATCAGAATTCATGTATTGAATTGAAACTTATTTTTCTGGTCAAAGCTACCACATTTCGTCATAAAATTGGGTTGTGTCTAATTTCATAACTTTTCACATAGGGACAACAATATGAAACATGATTAAGGTTTGACATCCAAATATCAAAATCATCTAATTCGTAGTGTTTTGAACAAAAACCCCTTACCTGAATACAGCTTCAAAAATGATGAACATTTAAAAAGTACGGTGATGCTTAACTTTTGGCGAAGTGTATATTATAATCGCACAATATATTGTCTGTGGTCAACTATACAATTTCACTTCCTCAGTATACGTGGTAAAAGCGCTTTTTCAATAAATGAAACACGTATGCAGCATATTGAAATTCACATGTATTGATTTATTTGCTTGTGATGATACATACAAGATACAATCTTGACACATAGCGGGAACGAGTGTCCATCTCTGTTTTTTATGTTCGGTTTAAAGAAAAACTACTTCGTGATTTTGTAATTTAATTTTTTATTTTGCAATTAAATGGCTTACCAATTGATGATCGGAAACTTTCCAAACCATATGAAACTCCTGAGATAAGATGAACTAGACAATAAAAATTTGAACTGTTGGAGATATTTTAAATATCCCAACCGTAGAAATCCAATTGCCATGTGCTCAGCCGACAAAGGATTTTAACATTGAACTATGCATTTGCAATATGTCGAGTTTTGTTAAATTTCTGGACACCCAAAACTACATGTAGAGTTTCTCTTTAATATCTCGGCTACCAAAACTCAAGCGTTACTAGATTACTTCTCAATGCTCTTTAAGAAATGAAGCTTGCCCTGCAGTGTCATTGTGTACCGGATTTGATATGTTCATCACGGCGGGTATCTTATAAGAAAGCAGGAGATGAACAAAAATGAACAAGAACGCCACAAAACTTCAGCACTAGCAGTGTGACTTCCTACAAAAACTTAGGTATCATCAAGTGCTCCGGAAGGGAAATCATAATCTTCTCCACACATGGCAACCGTCACACGGTCAGCTAGAATATTGTTTGAAAGATCTGTTTGGAGACTAGTTGGTTTATATCATTTTCTAACCTGTAGACAAAACAAATTAAATCCATGGTACGTGTCACTTCTCTTACCCTCAAACAGTACCAATGTTTAAGTTTGTAAAGCTTGTAAAGCTTCTGGGAATATATTTAGTATTTGTGCAAAAAAAGACAAGTCGGTACCGCAAACATTACCAACGAAGACAAAACTAAAAAAATGGTGCAAACCTTGTGTCACCACTCTGGAAAGTCGAAATTGAAAATAACATCATTTTTAAAATTAAAAATAAAATCATTTACTGAAAATCAAAATACCTTTTCATCATTTACAAGCTCTCCCTATGACACTCTTACCCTGCAGATTCAGTGAATTGAACAAAAAAGCATATCAAGTTGACACAGATTTGTGAAGCTGACCTAGATTATTCAAGCTTTCCCACAGCATTACATCTGGATAAAATTTACACTAAGTCAGTAGGAATAAAAAAGGTAAATTTTGTGTCTTCTCTTCGATTTTGTATTCGGCCCACACCAACAAGTACAAAAACATATAAAGACGTCAGAAAAAAACTGAAAAAAAGTAGATCGGCGAGAACTTCTGATATACGCATCATCAGAAAAGTGCATTTTGATAGTCAAATTTACGATCGACACATTTGGGCATTGAAATATTGTACTATTGTTGCTTAAGCAGTCGAAGGAGTTTTGGAATTAAAAAAAAAACGACTTGTTACCTCAAAACTCAGGTCTTTATTATCCCCACCCTCAGCCAACACATATGAACATGACAGATTCCATCGAGTTTTGGTTGTTTATGCTATGAAAATATCGCTTGTGTCTTATAAATAAAAAGAGGTTGTTTTAATAAGTTCTATTCAAAGAGACTCTCTGTGAATTATGTTACTAACGTTTTATTTATGGATGAAGAACTATGTAAATAGTAACTTTTAGTGCTACATATGTTTTGGATTTATCAACTGATGTGAATAGTTAAGATTCGAAATACTTTGAAATAAGAATGCAACCAATCACAATGTGATAAGACCTTATTGTAATCGATGGTAGGCGATTCAAATATTTTCAGTATGAGCATTTCGGCTTTTAAAACAATCGATCCTAACACTTACACAGACAAAAACATACATAAAGTAAAATTTAATTTTTGTTTCAAAAAGAGGGAACTGACAAATTCACAAAAAGTAGGGGCTACATTGTATTTCTTTGATTTACAAAAAGGGGATCCTCTCTCATAAGATAATTATCGACCGATTACTCTTCTAAATTATGATGCTAAATTAATAGCTTAAGTATTGGCTCAAAGGCTGAAAAAGGAACTTCTAAGTATAATAAATAGTGATCAAAAAGGTTTTCTGCGTAAACGCTATATTGGTTTTAATAAAATTGGGTTTAAAAATAATTTTGTTAGGTGGGTGCAAATAATGTATTCAAATATTAAGGTAGATAGACAGTAATATTCATATCCTTGAGATTTTGTTGTGAGTCGGCACAATTGAAGAACCAATCCTACTTACCCGAAATCTGTAATAAAAAGTATGGGTCACCATGCTTACTGTTTCTAGAATTGAGATCAAGGTTTGCTCAATTTTAGCCATTTTTTCACCTAAATTTACATAGAATGCACGGGGAAAATATGGAAAGGCAATTTTTAGCTATATAGAAATGAACGTTTTATCCATGAGAATTTGATGGCTTTTGGTGAACAGATAGTTTATGGAGTAATTTCTTGGTTACGATTATAAAAATGTCACCATGCTTTTAACCGAGATATTTTACAAAGTTAACGGGTTAAAATATTATTTACGGGAAAAGGGAGTTAATTCGCAACAAAGTAAGCGAAATATGACGTTTCACATTTGTCATTGAATTGTGACGTCACAAGGGAAAAGCCGTCAAATTACTGTTCCAGCACGAAAATCAAACCTTCCCCGTATCTGACTCTTAATTTTTCTATTGCGCGATTGAATTGCGCAGCGCAACAGTGTCTATCTACCTTAAAGGTTGTATATTAAACAATGGTTGGATTTCAAGTAAATTTAATATGTATCGTGGAATAAAACAAGTCTCTTCTCTGATTTTTGTATTAGCTGTTGAAATCATGGCTATCAAATTAAGGGAAAATAAGACATTAAAGGGTATGGAAATTAAGCTTGACGTTAAAAATTGTTCGTTGAAGATTTGTCAATTGGCAGATGACACCACTTTAATTTCTCAAATCACCTAAAGATGTAAGTTTGGCTATGAATTTAATTGAAACCTTTGGGAATTTCTCTGGCTTCGAATTAAATAGAACTAATACTGCAGGAATCTGGCTTGGAAGACTAAAACATTCAAAGGACAAATATGAAAACATTACACGGAAATCTGACCCAATTAAAAGTCTAGGTTTTTACTTGGTTACAATAATGAAGAATGTCAAAAATTAAATATAGAAAGAAAAACTTACAAAAATGCGAAAAATTAATAACCGATTGGAAGAAACGAAATTTAACAATTTTAGACAAAATAACAGTAATCAAATCTTTATAACTCCCTAATCTTACCTATATAGCATCTAACACAGTGATACCACAGCAATATATTCAGAAGTTTAAAACTTTGATATATATAATTTTATATGGGATGGAAAAAAGATCGAATCAAACTATAAATCTGATCGCAAGACTATACTGAAGGGGGATTAAGAATGATAGATATAGATGCCTATCTTACTTCTCTAAGATTACAATGGATACTCAATTTATCTGAAAATAAATCAGACAACTAGATGCTAATTCCAAGGTTTTATCTTAATACACTTGGAAAAAATTCATTAGTCTTCAAAATGAATCTTAATAATATTAATGCTTTGGATAAAGGTATTTTAAAACTGATACCAGATTTCTATTTACACCTATTAAAGATCTGGAACAGAGTAAAAGGTGGACAAACAAAACCACCATCAAATTTCATATGTCATATGAGGTATTCAGTTCATAAAAATACATGGAAAAAGCTTACTGTTTAAAGGGTGGATAGAAGACAACATACTTTTTATTAATGATATTATTAATGAAAGGAGGCACATCTCAGAAACTGTTATTTTATCAAGAATTAAGGAGAAACGCAACTGGATTCAAGAATTGTCCTTGTTTAAGAAAGCCATTCGAAAGCATTGGCAAAATATCATGAAAACTGAATTATCTTACAAAACTAAAGTAAATATTCAAAATACAACTTTACAAATAATGTCAGGTAAAATTATTACACCCCAAAAAGTAATAAAGAGATAAACTCAATGTTATTGAGTCCAATATTCACGCCTTTAGGTTTTCTCGTGTGGGAAAAGTTTTTTGGGAAAAATCTGAGATCATATGTACAAAATACATTGAGCTTTATTTTTCATTTTATAGAATTTTTCTTTCTATATTTAATTTTTGACATTATTTATTATTGTAACCAAAGTAAAAACCCAGACTTTTAATTGGGTCAGATTTCCGTCTAATGTTTTCATATTTGTCCTTTGAATGTTTAAGTCTTCCAAGCCAGATTCCTTCAGTTTATTAGATCATATTGGTTATTTGTTCTCTGTCAGTTTTTAAACATTTTTTGAGTTTATGGTCTTCCAAACATTTAGATTTTATCTGCACTGAAGAGACATAAGTTGTCGAAAGCGCATATGCAGAAAGTAAATTCACAGTGACTTCGGTATTTAGTTATTTGCATTATATTATACCCAAAAAGGATTTGTTGTTCCAATGGAAAATAAATCAAGATAATTTTTGTAACCTCTGTCAACAAAAACAAGAGTATGAGCATTTTTTCATGAAATGCCAATATAATACAGAATTTTGGTTACAGATTTGGTAACTGTTGTCTTATATGAAATTGGATTACCATATGTTAAGATTTGAAAACTTTTGTCTTATATGAAATTGGATTACCATATATTAAGATATGAAAACTTTATTATTGGTTATAAGATTTGGGACAAAACATATTTTGAAATAAATTACTTCCTTACAATTATATTGTTCTCTATTTACAAAACTTATTTCCTTTGCAACAAAAAAAGTAAAAATGATTGACACTTTCAGCATTTCAAACATATTTGAAATGAATTACTTCCTTACAATTATATTGTTCTCTATTTACAAAACTTATTTCCTTTGCAAAAAAAGTAAAAATGATTGACACTTTCAGCATTGTTGAAGCTGAAATCGCTGATATTATCCAGCTAAATTTTCACAGGAAAAAAGAAAACTGTGCCATTGTGCACAGATGTTTGGAACTTTTGAACAGGATATAACACTTATCATATTACTTGACCCAAGCAACCCCTTTTTTATTTCACCTTACTCTTTATTAATGAAAATACTTTTTAATATTTCTACCCAAATTACTATATAGTATATTGTGTGCATATTACAATTTTACCAAACTCACCTTTCAAAAACTATATGTTTCTACTGAAATGTGTTTTCCACGTGTTATTTATCCCATGATCCAATCAATAAATAAAAGTGACAACAAAAGTCCGAATTGATCAAAGGAAGAGACCAGTAAGGAAAATCCGTATAACATTCTACTGAATCAGGGAAACACAATCCAACACAGAACATTTTTGGCAAGCCGTCATATTCCCGACTTGGAACGGACATTTTATAAATAAAATGGTGGGTTAAACCAGGTTTAATGATGCATCAACCTCCCTCTTATATGACGATTAATAATAGCTTCCGTGTGCCCTGATTGTGTTAAATGTCAAAGCCATAATATTGTCAGGGGGCACTACACTATTTCAATACGCCAATGTTTTACAGACCTCGAAAATAGTACTATAAAAAATAGTGCCTTTTAATTTGTAGTGACTCCAGCCAATTGATACATGTTATAATCAGCAAGATCATAGAAGACGGTCTCCTCTAATTTGAGAATCGGCAAAAGTCTCAAATGTTGT